>JARQOC010000005.1:533510876-533559653 GCA_033576535.1 Allobates femoralis | reverse complement strand
AACCGACCAGCCGTGATCCCCATTGAGGTAACCATCAGTCCCGGTATCTGAATACCCCCTACCCTGTCGACTGATTCATTGACAACTTTGAAGTCTTCAATCTTAATGCCTAATTATAAAAGCACAGGGCTATGTTTCAAAAATGGTCGTTTGCCATCTATTTCTATAAAAAGCCTAGAACACATGCATTTGTAAGTAGGATCTATCATACATCTTCATGGGTAATTGGAGGAATAGATATCAGATGCTGAAGACAGGAAATCACGACTTGGGAAACGAGAACGAATCTCAGTCATTTCAGTACAACAGATGGTCACATTTTTCTCTACAACTTCATTTAATGAGAGAAATGTACAGAGTTAATTAGGATGTGGATTGGTATTACCAGTTAATGTTAGTTTTTACATTTGTCACACATCAGAGGTTTGGGGTTTTAGGGCTCATTTCTGAATTTGAAAGAATACCGTACATATGGATTATTGATTTGTCAAAAAACACTGTAAACATGTCCAAAAAGAGAGTCTCTTACTCTGGAGGACCCATCATGTCATTGTTATGCATTCATATCAATATGAATTGTGTAATGCTTTATTTCACTTGCATGTGAGCTGCAATTATATTGAACACATACTGACAGTGTCACGCTTCCAGGGGAAGGCGCCCTAGAGTGGACCCACTGGGCCGTGGTACCGAACTCCCGTGGGTGAGCTGGTCCTAGTTTAACCAACCCCTATACAGGCATTGTCAGGGGCAAGCCCAGGGGGTCTAAATACCACAGCTGCTAGTACCAGGGGGGCGGCTCGTAAGGTTAGCCTATGCTACGGCACAGCTAAGGATTCCGGGATAAAAGGGTACGAAGCTAGGAGAACAGGAATGGTGCTACCGGGGAATAGCACGGCAAGGGTTCCAGGAAACAGAGTACAAGGAAGGCCTGACTAACAGTCAGCAAGGCAGAAGCAAACTGACTTAATAATCAGGCACCTCCCATCAGTGGAGGTGGCCTGATATACCAGAGGAAGAGCAGCTATTGGTCAAGGGGAGTGTCAGGTTAGATCATGTCGGCCCCTAGAGTCACAGGGGAGGAGTGCACCTAGTGCGCCGCTGATTGGTCACATGAATACGACCATTGTAATGTGCTCATGTGTGAGCCCAGTGGTCAGCTGACAGGAAGGGAACCCGGCGACGGCTCCGAGACACAGATGCCTGGATGCTGGATGCCCAGTCGGCAGAGGATGCTGAACCGGCAGAGGTGAGCTGGGAAGTCGAGCCAGGGGACCTAACAGTACCCCGTCCATCACCTCCCCTCCTCCGAAGGTGCGCTAACAATCTCGCCAGAATGCGTGGCGCATCAATGTTCTCCCGCGACTCCCAGGTCCTTTCCTGAGGACCGAAGCCAACCCAGTCAATCAAGAAGAGGGTCTTGCCTCTACTCTTCTTCTTGGCAAGGATGTCCCTGACCTCATAGACATTCTTGGAGCTGACAGGCCGTGGCACAGTGCCGGAGGATGGATGGAAGCGATTAAGCACCACCGGTTTCAACAACGAGACATGAAAGGAATTGTAAATGCGAAGTGAGGCAGGCAGTCTCAACATGTAGGCAACGTTGTTGATGCGTCCAAGGACTTAGAAAGGACTGATATAACGTGGCCCTAACTTGTAGGACGGCACCTTCAACCTAATGTATCTTGAAGAAAGCCACACTTTATTGCCCGGGAGATAAGATAGTGCATCTAAGCGTCTCTTATCGGCATGTCTCTTCTTCCTGCCGGAGGCTTGTGTAAGGGCGTCTCTGGTCTCACTCCAGATCTTGGTAAAGTCCACGGACAATGCATCGGCCTCCGGGTTGCCGGACCCTGTGGAGAACGGAAGAGGTAAATCAGGATGTTGCCCGAATACCACGACAAACGGACATTTAGCTGAAGACTCACTCGAGTGATTGTTGTAAGCGAATTCGGCCCAAGGAAGGAGACTGGTCCAGTTATCGTGATGAGCATTGGCGAACACCTGGAGGTAGGTGGTGAGGACTTGGTTAATGCGCTCTACCTGCCCGTTGGACTGCGGATTATAAGCCGAGGAGAAGTCCAGCGTGATGTCCATATGCTTGCACAGCGCCCTTCAGAACCGGGAAGTGAACTGAACTCCCCTATCGGACACGATGTAATGAGAAAATCCGTGGAGCCGGAAGATCTATTCGATGAATATCATGCCTAACTCAGGAGCGGATGGTAGACCAGGTAAAGGAAGAAAGTGAGCCATTTTAGAGAAGCGATCCACGACTACCCATATGACGGTACAGCCAGAGGAGCAGGGTAGATCCGTAATGAAGTCCATAGCTATGTTTTGCCAAGGAGCTGATGGGACCAGGAGAGGCAGTAGACGCCCAGCCGCTAACTCTCTGGACACCTTATTTCTAGCACAGGACAGACAGGAAGCAACAAAGTCGTGGACGTCTTGATGGATTGTAGGTCACCAATAGTGACAAGAGATCAAAGAGAGAGTCTTTTTAACTCCCACGTGACAGGCAATTCTCGACGAGTGTCCCCATACCAGGACCGCCTTCTTCTGATCCTGTGCTACGAAGGTCTTTCCCCGTGGAAGTCCAGCTACACGTAAGGGAGCCACGGTAATTATCTTGGTAGGATCGATCATATGGAAGGACTCCTCTTCCACATCTGACTGCTGGAAGGACCTTGACAGAGCATCAGCCTTGACGTTTTTACTGCGAGGCCGGAAGTGCAGTTCAAGGGTGAAACGTGCAAAGAACAGGGACCACCGGAACTGCCGGGGGTTGATCCTCTGGGCAGACTGGAGATATGCCAGGTTCTTGTGATCTGTTTAGATAATGAACAGATGAACGGCACCCTCGAGGAGGTGTCACCACTCCTCCAGTGCCATTTTGATGACCAGCAATTCACGATCCCCAATGAAGTAGTTGCGCTCCAACGAGTTAAAGGCTTTGGAGAAAAACCCTCAGGTGACTAACCGACCTGAAGAGGATTTCTGGGGGAGGACAGGCCCAGCTCCAATGGAGGAGGCGTCTACCTCTATGATGCACTGTCTGTTCACCTCTGGTCGGTGCAAGGTAGGAGCCTCGGAGAAGGAGCGCTTTAAGGTGGAAAAGGCGTTCTCGGCCTCTGGGTTCCAGTCACAGGCTTTTGCTAAAATTTTTGTAAATAATTTGCAAAACCAAGGAACCGCTGAATAGCCTTAGTCCCCTCCGGACGGGGCCACTTCAGCACGGCAGAGAGCTTCTCAGGATCCATCTGTAATCTGGAGTCAGAGGTGATGTATCCGAAAAAGGCCCCTAGAGTCACAGGGGAAGAGTGCACCCAGTGCGCCGCTGATTGGTCACATGACTACGACCATTGTAATGTGCTCATGTGTGAGCCCGGTGGTCAGCTCACAGGAAGGGAACCCGGCGACGGCTCCGAGACACAATACGTCTGGACGCTGGATGCCCGGTCAGCAGAGGGGCAGAGGATGCTGACTTGGAAGAGATGAGCTGGGGAGCGGAGCCAGGGGACCTAACAGACAGGTTTTTTCTCTATAGTGATTAGAGTTGGTGCAAATATATATATATACGGTATATATATATAAATATTGCAGGCTCCATTTTGTTCCCATGGCGCTGGAGCTGGAGAACCTCCTCTTACCTACCAGCATTCACGGCGCTCTGCTTTTGATTAGCCATCCTGGTACAATGGCAGCATTATAGCATGATGCTCATGTGACATTGCACTGGATGGGCTAACCAAAGGTAGAGGTATGGATGCCGGTAGGTAAGAGGAGGCACTCCGCTCCTGTGGTATGGCCAAAGAATGCAGTCTTCATGGCCAATACATTAGGATAAGCATGAAAATTGTATGATATTAAAAAAATAAATAGTGGAAGGACCTTGAACCCAATAGGATAGCAAAGACCAATGACATTCTGAATCCACATGTGGTTTTACATGGACCTGTTATTATATAGTGGCAACAGAATATTGGGTTTAATGTAGAAATGGCTTGTTCGAATAGATATCAATACAGTCACACATACTTACCATACAGATGGATACATACATTTTGTAAACAGGTTATATCTTCGTGGGTGGTTTAAAGTGGCTCCGACATGTATAACATTCTACACGGGCAAGCTGTCTGGTAGGTAATGACAGGTCTGATTACCAGCAAGTAGAAAACATGACAAGTAAACTTTAAGTGAATTTTCCCATTAAAAAAATCTCTATCAGGTTTTTTGAAAACATTTAACAGTGTATTTTAGAACAGGTTACCGTACATATTTTTTGTGACTGTAACCTCATAGGGAAGGATGGAATAGAGTGCAAGAATCTGCCATGATTGGAAATACATCTTTGGGTGGACCATGTATTTAGACTGGTTTATCCAATGCCAGCTCCAGAAAATATGTGTGCCTTAGGGCAACAATATCTAAGAGGCCCCTCTTTCTGCCCAACCCTATAACAGATTTCATAGGTTCAGAAATCACCATAGGCTGCTCAGTCAAGTGCTTAATCGTTCTTGATACAGAGAGTGACCCTCAGTAATACATTGGTCATCATAAATGTGGCTGTTATGCACACTGAGGCGAACTTGGGGAAGTGAACCCATTGGACCACAGAGTGAATTGTGGCAGCTGACCCCAGGACAATGGAATCAGGGACGTACACAGACACAGTCTCAGTTGCAGGCAGGTACAGTGGGCACAACCGATACAGACAGATGTTTGAAGGCAGGCACAAGGACAAGGGGTAACAGGTGCTGAGAACTAGCTCAGCAGACAGTAACTGATTAAACTAATTCATTTCTCAGGCACCTCCCCTAGTGGGAGGATGCCTTATATACATAATGCCCCTCAGCCATAGACTGAGGGACACTCCTAGGTAACAGCTTGCTGGCCCTTTATGAGCAGGGCAGGAGCATGGTTGTACACCTTACACGCATTCCCAGGAAGCCTGTGCAGCGGGCACAAGACCTGGAAGCCGGAGTCGGCAAATGAGCACGTGAGCGGCTATGCAGGCAGAAAGAGGTGTGCGGTTGGGCCGAGGCATTTAGTAAGCTGGTGTCCATGCAGGGATGTTGGCTTTACAGAACCGCAATGTGTCATATACTGAGCAAGAGTGAGAATAATTTAAAAATCATCCTGTAAAAGATAATTATTGCCATCACTTACTAGTTTTTATCAGTTTTTGGTTTATGTATATTGCCCAAATAAATTCCTTTTTTAACCATAGCTTCACTACAGGATGATCTGACTCCATCACTTCACTAGAGGAATAAAAGTCTCGATTGTAGAAATGTTGGTATATTTAAAGCTGACTTTTGTAGAAAAGTGTGAAATCTGAATAATTAATGCATAATTATCATCATCTATAAATGGCACTAACTTAGATGTGGCTGATTATAATGTGCTTTCTGCAAACGTTACAAAGAACAAGATGACACTTTCAAGATCAAACCCTGTAGTCATACAGTGGAGTATATGATACCCAGGGAAAAAAGTTCAATTACACCTAGAAACCCCCATGAATCAATGCTTTTATTAATCATTATGGGAGGATAGCAAAGTGTACCTCCACCTTTGGTGTGGCGCCCTGCTCACGCAGGTAACCACAGATCTCCCTAATGCACAGCTGGGTTTCCACAGCAGGTACCTACTACATACAACACCTTCACACCCTGGCACAGTAGGGGAGCCCCACTTGCCGACCTTAGGCAAGATCCCCTATAAATACTACTGCTGGGGGAGGAGTTAGTCAGAGTGTGTGCAGACGCTAGAAGAGCTGCAAGGAAGTCCTGGTGGTCGGTGCTGCAATCAGGCCTGAGCCAGTGACCCGGAGTGGCCCTTCAGCGTCCCGCCAGCCTAAGTGGGACTGAGGGCTAGGAGCAGAGAACTGAAGGGAGCAAGGAACTTGAGAGAGTTCGTCCCAGGAGAAACACCGGATATTGTGGGACACTATAGGACCACAGAAAACCCCGTTGCACCATGGAGGCCTCGGTTACCCGGTTTGTCCCCCTGTGAGTCAAGAGAGGGAGCCAGACACAGCAGGGCAGAGCCGCAGTGATCAGGAGAAGGTATTCCGGAGACCGCACAGGAGGAGAGGAAGGCTTTACAGTCAGGAAAAGAGAGGAGGCAAGTCAGGCTGCAAGCAGGCTGTGCTTCAGACAAACACTACAGAGCAGAGGAGGCCTTATACCCACTTGCTGTGGGGACGCACTGTACAACCTGTCCACCCGTCAGTGCCCTGGATCGTTTTACCTGCTTAACAACAGTAAAGGTAAAAGAGACTTTCCTGCGTGTGTGTATCCTTCCTTTTCACTCCCAGTATCCTCCATAGACTGTTCCAACTCTCCCTATACAATCTCAGCTCCACTATAACCTGTCCTTCCTCACTACGCTGCCCCGGAGGTCCCAGTCCTACCTGCGGAGGACTACACCATCTCAGCCGCAATACCACCGACCTCCGGAGGACTGTGGCGGCCCAGGAGCAACTCACCAGAAACTGCAGGTGGCGTCACGACAAACTAATTTTGTAAATGACCCCTTGTACATAATCCCCATTTTTCAAGAGAATAGTTCCCCGGGACACGGGTTCAGGGCGGCTGCCATTCCCCGTGACACAGTTAACCCCTTCTGCCGCCTGATACCCGAGTACCCCACACCCTGGAGCGACACATTGGCAGCTGGTTATTTGGTTTTAATCATTTGAAGGAGGTACCATTTTTCATACTGTTTTGCTGTTCTCCATTCACTACAACGCATTTGCTAACAGGCAGTCAACAGCAAGTTCCACACAATAGACACATTTAATTGTGAGCAACCTTTTTTACTTGCTAAAACCACATTTTCATGCAGCGCACTGCTACTCCTCAGTGCTGCAGACCCCTCTCTCCCTCCCTATGTGTTCTTGACTAGCCTCATCTCTCAATACAAGTGCAAAATTCAACTTATGCCTCTGTGCTAGTTCTACTCCTATACAGTACCCTGCCTGGCCAATTTCATCTTTGCCTTTCAAATTGGTATAGCTGCCTGTGTAGATTTATATCATTACCTTGTTCCTAGTGAAGCTCAGCTCTCTTACATTACACTCCACAATGGAGCTTGTAATTACTAGGCAGTAAAGAACTGAGTAACAAAGTGATGTGAAACTGCACATGCTGCTTTTGACTCCCCCAGGGTATAGGGACTCGGGTGTCTGGGCTCTCCTCTGCTGTGGGGTTGTCAACAGTGGCCTGCCCAGACCCGTGGCCCTGGTGTCTACTTTTAAAAAGGGGAGTAGGGAATGGGAATAAAGATTATATTGTAGTTCTCGTGACGCCACCTGCAGCTTCTGGTGATTAGGCACCAGCACCGCTTCAGTCCTGCGGAGGGCAGTTTTATAGCGGCCTTGATGGTACAGCTCCCTGCAGGTGGAGCTAACCCCTAGGGCAGGGATGCACCGGTGATGGTAGGGGTGCTGATGATGGATGAATGAGCAGGGACGCGAGGAAGAAACTGACACACACACCCCAGGTTGCTCTTTACCTTTTTTCTGGTGTTGAAGCAGGTAAATCGTCCAGAGTACCAGTGTTCAGGATGCACTTCAGGGTCTCCACAGCGAGTGGGCATAAGGCCTCCTGTTTGCTTTTCTCTGTGTGTGTGTGTGTGTGTGAAGCCCCAGGCTGTGTAGAACCTGGCTGGCCTCCTCTTCTCTCTCTTTCTCCTCTTGTGCTGTCGTCGGGGCACACTCCATCAACTACCACTGGTCTTCTCCCCACGGTGCCTGGCTCCCTGGTCTGTGACTGCGCAGGAGTCCAGGAGACTGAAGTCTCCATGGTGTTCCAGGGTTCTCCACTGGGCCTGATGCACTCCAGTGGACGCGGTCTCCGGTGTCAGGTGGTTGCTCGGTGGTGAACCTAATGCTGGCCCAACGGTCCCCCACTCTTCTGCTTCTTTTCCTTGCCTCTCGAACCCACTCTTGGGCCTTGCAGGGCTACCAGAGACTGGTCACAGTAACTGGCTCAGGCCTAATGCAGCACTGAACACCAACACTTCTTTGCAGCTCTTGTAGCGTCTGCCACACTCTAACTAACTCCGCCCCCAGGACCAGTATTTATAAGGGATCCTGCCTAAGGCACCAGGCTCAGCTCCCCCTATTGTGATGGGGTGGAAGGTGTTGTGTGCATCTGTGTACCCGCTGTGGAAACCCATCAATGCTGCGGGTGAGTCTGTGGGTACCTGTGGTTAGCACGGCGCCACACTTTCTTCATGTATATGACAGATGATAATCTTCTTCCATATGCATCAACAGAGCAGTATTTGCAGTTTCACATCACTGATCTGCCAGCAGCAACAAACAGCTCACCTTGTCACTCCACTCTACACTGCTTAGTAATTATTACAAGCTCAATTGTGGACAAGTGCAGGAGAGTTGAGCACTGCAAGGTACCAGCTAACAATTATGTAAAAGCACAAAGACAACTGATGTAGATTGCAGAAGATAAAATCAACCAAGCAGAGTATTGTACAGGCACATACAGTGCACAAAAGCATAGAGTATATTCTAAAGGTAGAATAAAGTCTGTCAGTGGTGGAAGCAGAGCAGCGTTATGCTAGCATGTAGCCAGCTGAGAGAGACTTTAAAGTAATGTAGGGCAGTAGACAAGGGTGAAGTCGTGATTCCTGAGGCCCCGGCACACCACATAAAAGACACGGTCCTGGCTGGGTGTGTGGATTTGTGAGGTGTGCGCGATACACCCCTGTAGGTCACATGTTGCCATTGGCTTTAACTGACCAGGATCGGATGACTATTAGTATCAACAAGGAGACTATCAGTTTACTTCAAACTACATCACTTTACTAAAAGAGTGCCTCATCATCAGCTTAATATGCAAGAAAGCCGGCACATATCTTCCAGAACATTTCAATTGACAGAGCATGTTCAGACACATTTTCAATTCCATCTAGGTTGTTTCTTCTCCTACTGGTCCTGTGAGTCCCAGTAAACACTGTCTAGCACCGTAGTAGAATCTATAATAGCCACTTTCCCTTTCCGCGGCCCCACATCCAATGTCCTTGTAGAGGAAGGGCTAAGTGGTTTGCCTCTATGGCCATAGTAGAGCCTTGTGCTTCTAGACGCTTTGCTATCCACGTCTTTTCTCCTCATAGATCAGGGGATTAGGGGTTTGTCAGTAGGGCTATAGATGCTTGGGGAGACTTTGTTGGGGAAAGTCAACTCAGTTCAAGCACTAGTCTGTCTTGGCCGATTACATTTAAACTGTAAGCCACTTGGGGCGTTTCTGCTAGAGTCCTGTCCTCTGGACCCTTCTGTCTGTGCCACTCCGTTAGAAGGTCAGTTTATAGACTCAACATTGTCTTCTACTCTGTGTCTGATCAAAACCTCAGGATCACGCTATCTCATATCCAGTCTCCTCTCTCCTTTTGCCACAGGTTACCCACTGCATGCAACCGTAACACCGTTAAGACTGTTAGCCAATTCATGTCACACACTAGGTCATAATTGATGTTCCAGAAGAAAAACCATCTCTTCCCTATCACCTAATACCTCCCATTGCGGGCTAAGCCCAACGCTTACCGTAACTATTTCTTACCCTATAGTCAGGCAACCACATATAATACTGATGTACATTACACATTACATTACTTTTAACATATTATATATATATTTGGATTATATTATTTGACATGACAATACAGCAACGCGATTGGTGTCTTCAGGGAAAGGGACGAGACAGCGACCAGTCCAACTGCACTGTGCATAGTCAACCAGAAGCAATGAAACTAGAGCAGGCTGATTCCAATGACAACTGGAGGGTAAACAGAACCGGGAGGTACAACCTCAGAGGAGGGTTATGTGGAAAACAAGGAAAACTTAAAAATGGGCTATAAGGGTACAAATGAATAAATATAATCAAACATTATTATGAGACTACATTGTCACTTTGGTAACAACCGTTTAAGACATAACTACAGGTGTTCACAGCTGAGAGAAGTTGGGTATATATTTCCAGTGACTGCTTCATATTAGAGGGAAATTCTCAATGATAACTGCCTGTTATACAGTCCAGTGAAGCAGGCAGTAGGTACAGCATTATCACTACTGTATCAATATTCGCCTTTAGTACTTAATGGCGAAAAAGGCGTTACCCATTTCTTGAAATAACCGACTACCAGAAATCCATTCTGTGAAAAGCCGCACATTTACTGAAAAAGCTTCTGATATTCATCTGATTCTATTCTGCCTGCTGTAATTCTCTGTATTCTTCTATTCTTCATAGGGAAGGGACATCACAAGACAAAGAGAAAGAGCCGGTCAGTCACCATGAAAAGAGAATGTCTGCGCTCTATCAGGCTATCGGCTTTTTTACCGCTACTTCTCTCACTTTATCACATATCGACCTGGTAAATGTGATTTTTTTTCCACCCTGTCGGGACACAATTATTTCTGCATTTCTTTTTCAGAAGCATTAATGAAAATCTGCACTTGGGATTGTATAAATGTACTTATCACGTCATGAATGTCTGCCATGAAAAGACCTATAAGAATAAGTGATAATGACTTACAATTGTGGCCAAAAGTATTGACACCCCTGCAATTCTGTCAGATAATACTCAGTTTCTTCCTGAAAATGATTGCAATCACAAATTCTTTGGTATTATTATCTTCATTTAATTTGTCTTCAATGAAAAAACACAAAAAAAATTGTCCTAAAGCCAGATTGGATATAATTCCACACCAAACATAAAAAAGGGGGTGGACAAAAGTATTGGCACTGTTAGAAAAATCATGTGATGCTTCTCTAATTTGTGTATTTAACAGCACCTGTAACTTACCTGTGGCACCTAACAGGTGTTGGCAATAACTAAATCACACTTGCAGCCAGTTGACATGGATTAAAGTTGACTCAACCTCTGTCATGTGTCCTTGTGTGTACCACATTGAGCATGGAGAAAAGAAAGAAGACCAAACTTGAGAAACCAAATTGTGAGGTAGCATGAGCAATCTAAAGGCTACAAGTCCATCTACAAAGACCTGAATGTTCCTGTGTCTACCGTGTGCAGTGTCATCAAGAAGTTTAAAGCCCATGGCACTGTGGCTAACCTACCTAGATGTCGATGGAAAAGAAAAATTGACGAGAGATTTCAACGCAAGATTGTGCGGATGGTGGATAAAGAACCTCGACAAGCTGCCCTGCAGTCCAAGGGTACAACAGTGTCAACCCGTACTATCTGTCGGCGTCTGAATGAAAAGGGACTGTATGGTAGGAGACCCAGGAAGACCCCACTTCTTACCCCGAGACATAAAAAAGCCAGACTGGAGATTGCCAAAACTTACCTGAGAAAGCCTAAAACGTTTTGGAAGAATGTTCTCTGGTCAGATGAGACAAAAGTAGAGCTTTTTGGGCAAAGGCATCAACATAGACATTACAGGAGAAAAAAAGAGGCATTCAAAGAAAAGAACACGGTCCCTACAGTCAAACATGGCGGAGGTTCCCTGATGTTTTGGGGTTGCTTTGCTGCCTCTGGCACTGGACTGCTTGACCGTGTGCATGGCATTATGAAGTCTGAAGACTACCAACAAATTTTGCAGCATAATGTAGGGCCCAGTGTGAGAAAGCTGGGTCTCCCTCAGAGGTCATGGGTCTTCCAGCAGGACAATGACCCAAAACACACTTCAAAAAGCACTAGAAAATGGTTTGAGAGAAAGCACTGGAAACTTCTAGGGTGGCCAGCAATGAGTCCAGACCTGAATCCCATAGAACACCTGTGGAGAGATCTAAAAATGGCAGTTTGGAGAAGGCACCCTTCAAATATCAGGGACCTGGAGCAGTTTGCCAAAGAAGAATGGTCTAAAATTCCAGCAGAGCATTGTAAGAAACTCATTGATGGCTACCGGAAGCGGTTAATCGCAGTTATTTTGGCTAAAGGTTATGCAACCAAGTATTAGGCTGAGGGTGCCAATACTTTTGTCTGGCCCATTTTTGGAGTTTTGTGTGAAATGATCAATGTTTTGCTTTTTGCTTCATTCTCTTTTGTGTTTTTTCATTGAAGACAAATTAAATGAAGATAATAATACCAAAGAATTTGTGATTGCAATCATTTTCAGGAAGAAACTGAGCATCATCTGACAGAATTGCAGGGGTGTCAATACTTTTGGCTACAACTGTATATAGCAGGGGTGGGGAACTCCAGTCCTCGAGGGCCGCAAACAGTTCAGGTTTTCACGATTTCCTTAGTATTGCAGAGGGATTGGAATCATCACCAGTGCAAGTGATTATGTTATCACCTGTGCAATACTAAGGAAATCCTGAAAACCTGCACTGTTTGCGGCCCTCGAGGACTGGAGTTCCCCACCCCTGGTATATAGAGTGCATCTGTTCCTTGGAATGTCAGTTTTACGTGGGCATTGTGGTAAAAGCCTTAGGGCCTATCATGGTATCTTTCACTAGGATCGTGGAGTGACACCAGCAGACTTTTTGGGAATCATACTTAGTTTTGGATGGGGTGCAGATCTTAGTCAATTACATCCCCATGTTTGTCTTGTATATTGGAGAGTGTTTATAGGTTTTGTCCCTATTGTCCTTTACTGGGTTTTCGGTGTCAGTTGGATGCAAATATTCATGGTGTTCTATCATTATCCTGAATCTAGTTTTATCATCATTGTAAGTTTTGTAAATTTTATCCTGATATATGTAACAATAAAGATAATGTTATACCAATAATCAGGCTATAAACTCCTTTCTTATATAGGTTTTAATTTACTATGTGAACATGGCCTTACAGTTGAGGGCACATAGCATGCAAGTTAAAGACTTTAAGACACAGCTTGGCAGTTAAAATGTATGGTTCACAACTTGGCAGTAAATTTGGTGCAAAGCTAGATGGTTATAATTAATGGCACACAGGTTATCATTTTGAGTCTATGAAACACAGCTTGGTGGATATAGCTTGTGGCAGTCAGCCTACAGTCCATGGCACAATACTTGGCAGCTGCAGCTTTACCAGCCAGCTTGGTGGTTACAGTGTAGAGCGCACAGCTTGGAATTTACAGTCTATAACACAAGGTTTTGTGGTTGCAGTCTACGGTACAGAGCTTGGTTGTTACCCTTTGTGTTACCCAAGTTTGACACTTGACGCATGTGGTTACAGTCTAAGGTACAGAGCTTGACGGTTATAAGCTACAACACACAGTTTGGTAGTTACATTCTAAGGTACCCAGCATGTAAGGAAAGAGATGGTTTCCTTCTAGAAGTCAGATAGGGCCCAGCATGTGACTAAAGCAGACATAAGGTCTAAGTGTCTAAATGGTAAACAAAGCTGCATACCATGGGTTACTTGTGGTTTGAGAAGGAAAAAGGAGAGAATGTGATTTTAAAGAACTGACTGAAACACAGAGTGAAGGACAACAGTCTAGGGACTGACTATGGAACTGAGTAACCAAGTAAGAGCAGTCTGGAAGAAGGACATCTACTGACGAAGCCTCAAGTAGTCTACAGCTCAAACGTAATGGGCAGTAGTAGACTAGGTGTGAGACAAAGTAACTTTCCTGGGTGGAGTATCCCCAAGCGTCAGAGAGTTTAAAGCTTGCTCTGGCCAAAAAAGGCAAATCCCCTTACCTCTCCTTTACCAAGAAAATTAGACGTGGAGCTTCATAAAGGGAATATGACTGTCACTGACTGTTCTGTAGTGTTAGGCTGGGTTATGCTGAAACAAGTGACGCCTGAGAAAACAGGGACAATCCAGCCTGAAATGGAGAAAATGTATCTGGGAGTACTCTATGTTAGTGAAACAAGGTGGAAGTTGTGTGCCTCTATCTTATGTATAAAGTTGTTGAAGAGCAACTGTTAAGTAAAGTTTTATCATTTGAAGCTAACTGGTGGTCTGCTTATTAGAAAGAGTCATCATCTTGTCCTGGCCAACCAAAATCAAAGGCACCTACAGGGTGTATCGCTCACACTACACAAGTCCACAGCTACGTCAAGGTGTGTCTCTTTTACTGGGTCCTAATGTACTTTTGTACCTTTACTTACAGTCTCAGTCTCTCAGACTAAAAACCTCTCTTTGAATGGGCAAGTAGAAACCTGCTAACAGAGACAATAGCTGGGTTGTTAGTGAAATGGTCATATTTATAAGCTAAGTGTCTCATTTTTTTCATATTTTCTTTTTGTTACAATGTGTCATGTTAAGCAACAATGTGTCAACAACTCTGTGACCATTCTTGACTGTCCCAGCCAGAATCCTGACCTAAACCCAATTGAGCACCTCTGGAGAGCAGGGGCATAACATTCATGGTCATAGGGGTCGCAGCTTCAACAGGACCCAGACCTATAAGGGGCCTGTGTCGTCAGCCGCCCCCTGCACCTGCCGATCCCAGCACTGGGGGCCCACTTCACATGGATGTGTGTCCCCGACGATGCACATCCATGTCCCTGTGCGGCAACACATGCCGCTATGGGGCCTGTGTATTAGGGAGAGCAGAGGTGGGGAGGGGGAGCCTACTGCTTCCTGCTGCTCCCATCCCTCACTTTCTCTTTCATTATGCATTCCACTGTGGAACGCATACAGCAGTTTGGTGTCGCCTCCTCCACACTTGGAGTAGGCGGCACTTCCTGCTTTATGCAGTGTACAGTTCCTCCTGAGTCTTCTCTTCAGCAAGGAGACCAGAAATAGGGCAATGGGGAGAGGTGAGAACAGATTTTTTTTTTAGTAAGTGAGTGCTCAGTGGCCAGAGGATTATGGGGGGAGGAGAGGGTGCATTATACTATAGGGAGAGTTATGAGGCTGCACCATATAGAGAGGCTATGAGGCTACATATGTAAGGCTGCACTATATGGAGAGCAATGAGGCTGCATATATGAGGCTGCACCATGTAGAGAGGCTATGATTACAGCATAAGCAGATAACATTTCTATAGAAATGAGGACGATGGGGTAGCAAAAGGGCACAATAGGGTCTTGACTGGTTGAAAACATGGTGCCAAAGATAATGGTGCGCTCACCTGATGGTGTGGAGAGATATACAACACTGTGTGGGTATGAACCAACAGCTGCTGCAGACACATGGGAAGATGAAGAGTTAAACTGGAAAAATGTATGCTGGTTCTGTGCTGCTGTGAGAAAGGATCCATGAAGAAGTAGTCCAGGACCCCCAGGTAAAGAACATATGGGTTATTCAATGTGTTACATACAGTCAGGGGCATAACAATTGCAGCTGCAGGAAACACGACGATCCCAGCGCCTGCTTCAGATGAATGTTCATCCCCGAGGACACACATCCATCTCACTAAGTGGCAAACCACATGGCCGCTGTGGGTCCGTGAGTCATTATAATATTTGTAGGACTGTGCTGGTAGGACACGAAACCATATATACCAGGAGGAGGACCATATATACATAGAAAAGAAACATATATGCCAGGATGGGGGACATATATACCAGGGTAAGGACCATATTCCAGTAGGTGGACCATATACATACCAGGGGGACCATATATAGCAGGATGGAGACTATATATAGAAGAATAGAGGACAGTAATACATAATGAAGGGGTCAATTTGTAAGTCTTTATAAGATTTAGAACGCTACATAGGGCTCATACATCTGACCTACATGCGCAAGCGTGGGGGGAGTCCAAAGTTCACACCGAGGCCCATGGGACTCTAGTTACGCTATTGCACACAGCATTGTGGTTTTACTAAAGAATAAGCTGGATAGTTTGACACGCGTTAGATAAAGCGCATGTCCTTCACCTGTGTGTCCTGGACTCCTTCATGGATCCTTTCTCACAGCAGCGTAGAACCAGAACCCATTTTTCCTATTAATGTATCTATTATATAATCGCGAATCGGCTTTTTGCCCCGGCGTGGTCATGTGGATACGCGCGAAGCATTGGCCGCGCAGCGGCCAGTGCGAGCAGCGGCGTGGTCATGTCGATACGCGCGAAGCATTGGCCGCGAAGCGGCCATTGCGAACAGTTCTAAGGCGACTCGCTATGCCCGCGCAGCGGGCATGGCGACTCGACTTAGCAGCGCGAAGCATTGGCCGCGAAGCGGCCATTGCGAGTCAGAGACTCGCCCTTCTAGAATCCCGATGCATGTGCATCGGGCTCCCAGCTAGTTCTATATAAGCAAATAGGGTCTCAGTCAGTTTGCTGCTAAAAGAAAGGTTATCTGATGCAACACTAAACACTATGTGTGCACATCAATGAGTGCAAGAAGTGGCTAGACTGCACAGCTAATACAGATACAATGCAAATGGATTATAGCAATCACTGCTCTAGATATAATGCAAAATGGAAGACTTAGCTTCAACAGTGGCCACTGTGGAGTGCCCGGTGACCAGCGACAAGGTGCTTCCATCTCACCAGGTCTTAGTTTGCTGCTAAAGTCCAGGTGACAAACAGAAAATCAGAAGTGAGAGGCCTTGGTGTTTCAGAAAGTGTGGCGACGATATGAAGATGTGGCAAAGACTAGAAGAGGGGTGGTGCGCAGTAGGACACTGGAGAAGTGAGTGGTAAGGTAATCTGAAGATGCCGCGAGAACTGGACGAGTGGTGGTGGGCACTGGAGGAGCTGGAAAGGTGAGTGGTAAGGTGATCTGATGATGCCACGAGGATTGGACGAGTGATGGTGAGCAGTGGGGGAGCTGGAAAGGTGAGTGGTAAGGTGACCTGAAGATACCACAAGGACTGGATGAGTGGCAGTGAGCACTGGAGGAGCTGGAGAAGTGAGTGGTAAGGTTATCTGAAGATGCTGTGAGGACTGGATGAGTGGTGCTGAGCAGAGAGGGAGCTAGAAAGGTGAGTGGTAAGGTGATCTGATGATGCCACGAGGACTGGACGAGTGGTTGTGAGCAGTGGGGGAGCTGGAAAGGTGAGTGGTAAGGTGATCTGAAGATACCACAAGGACTGGATGTGTGGCGGTGAGCACTGGAGGAGCTAGAAAAGTGAGTGGTAAGGTTATCTGAAGATGCCGTGAGGACTGGACGAGTGGTGGTGAGCAGAGAGGGAGCCGGAAAGGTGAGTGGTAAGGTGATCTGAGGATACCACAAGGACATGATGAGTGGCGGTGAACACTGGAGGAGCTGGAGAAGTGAGTGGTAGGGTTATCTGAAGATACCACAAGGACTCGATAAGTGGCAGTGAGCACTGGAGGAGCTGGAGAAGTGAGTGGTAAGGTGATCTGAAGATACCACAAGGACTGAATGTGTGGCGGTGAGCACTGGAGGAGCTGGAGAAGTGTGGTAAGGGTATCTGAAGATGCCGCGGGGACTGGACGAGTGGTGGTGAGCAGTGGGGGAGCTGGAAAGGTGGGTGGTAAGGTGATCTGAAGATACCACAAGGACTGAATGTGTGGCGGTGAGCACTGGAGGAGCTAGAGAAGTGAGTGGTAAGCTGCCGTCACACGCTACGATATCTTGAAAGATATCGCTTGAACGCGCCAGATTAAACATCGCTTGAACGATGTCTGTGCGTGTGACGGCAAGATACGACGAGCGAGAATTGATAAAATCGCAAAATCGAGATCTGAGCTCCGGAGCTCAGATCTTGCGATGAACGATTTCACGATCTGTCTCATCGTGGTGTATAACACCACGATGAACGACCTCCCAGCGGCAGATCCTATGCTGGGAGATGGTAACTATGGTACACGTCGGGTTACTAAGCAACGCGCGGCGCCTAGTAACCCGATGTGTACCTTAGTAACCAGCGATCTCGCTGCTCCACATCGCTGGTGAGTCTGTCTGTGTGACAGCTCACCAGCGATGTGAGCGATATTGTTAGCGATCGCGCGTGCACGTGATCGCTAACAATATCGCTAGCGATATCGTAGCGTGTGACGGCCGCTGTAAGGGTATCTGAAGATGCCGCGGGGACTGGACGAGTGGTGGTGAGCAGTGGGGGAGCTGGAAAGGTGAGTGGTAAGGTGATCTGAAGATACCACAAGGACTGGATGAGTGGCGGTGAGCACTGGAGGAGCTGGAGAAGTGAGTGGTAAGGTGATCTGAAGATACCACAAGGACTGGATGAGTGGCGGTGATCACTGAAGAAACTGGAGAAGTGAGCAGTAAGGTGATTAAGGATTTATTTTATTATTCACATATTAAATTTATTATGTTCTAAGGGTTGTAGACTTTAGAGCATAATAAGGGACATTACATTTGCAGAGAATAACTTATTTGTTAATCTAATTCTCCAGAAAGAAACACTACAGAAATTAGTGGGATTTCTTTTTCCCACCAATGAACCATCGGCTCCGTGTTTTCCTGGGGATAGAGAGGACGGATGGGGGGGAAGGCGGAATTCGTTCGGTACGGAAACCCGATTGTCCATTAATGGAGATTTTTTTAAGTTTTATGGCTGCACAGCCAAAAAGTAAAAAAAGTGAAGTCAGCCCCTACCCAGCCTATAATGGCTGATATCAGGAGAGTGAGATTGCATCCAGCTGCATTTGACTTTAGGTCTAATGAGGAGTGACATTGACACAGCAGGAAATCAGCAATGCCTTATAATAGACTATGGGTATTTATGTTAGTTAAGCAATTGACAAAATCAGGTCAATGTGGCAGCGCTGGGTAAACTACTTATTCAGTATGAGCTGTAATTATAGATGAAGAAGTCGACATTCTCGGCTTAGAAGAAGAGATATTGATCACCTGCTGGTTCATTATTGCGATGGTTTTGTCTTTTAATGGGAAAAACAAAGTGAGATTGTAAATGGTAATTTTTGGGTAATTTACAGAGATGGTGCAGCATAAAGATACTTTTACACACTTATTTTATTGTTCTTATTTCTCTATGCAGTTTCCAAGAAAAGACAAATAAATAATGTAGACCAGTAAGGTTTTATTAATTACTTTATTTCAATCATTTTATATTTTTCATTTTGTCTCCCACGTGATTTGAACTGTGGGAAGAGTTTATTTTCCATTAGTTGAAGTGGATAATTAATTGATGGTGTCATCTGTTTTTGCTGGTAATTTAGTATAAATTCAGGATAGTCTTAAGCAATTTTTGTCCATATTGGGAGATGTCCTATTCAGGCGGCCGTCACACGGTGAGATATCTTGCACGATATCGTTTAAGCGATCTCCTTTTTGATCGCTTAAGCGATATCGGGCAAGATATCGTTGCATGTAATCAAGCGATTCACGATGGTAAATCGCTTGATCGTGACATCGCTGATCTGAGGTTCGGTTCTCAGATCTAGCGATGAACGATGCAACGATCTGCATCATCGTGGTGTATGACACCACGATGATCCATCTCCCAGCGACCGCGCCTATGCTGGGAGATGGTAACTATGGTACACGTCGGGTAACTAAGCGACGCGCGGCGCCTAGTTACCCGATGTGTACCATAGTAACGAGCGAGATCGCGGCTCCGCATCGCTGGTGAGTCTGTCTGTGTGACATCTCACCAGCGATGTGAGCGATATTGTAAGCGATTGCGCGTGCACGTGATCGCTTACAATATCGCTAAAGATGTCGCAGCGTGTGACGGCCCCCTCAGACGTATGGACATGCTGGAGGAAGGGATGGAGTTTCTTCCCTTTGAGACCTTCTCCTAAGCCTCCCTCTCTGGAAATATAAAATACTTAATATTTTTATATAGACAATGTGTGATTCTAGTCACTACACATACAAACCAAGAGGCAGGGTAGTCAAACGGTCTGGGGTCAGATACCAGGAGAGCCCGTAGTGGACTAAGGGGATAGACAAAGACGTAGTTAGGTCTCAGTCTGGGGTCAGAATTGTAGGGTAATAGTGGATTAGAGCCAAGAGACAAAGCAAACAGATGATGAGAGGCGGTCCAAGGTCTGGCAACAATAGATCAAAACACAGAGATAAGTGAGGCCAATATGCACTAATGAGCAAAATGCTACAACTGGCAGAGATCGGGGATTGACCACTCAGCTAAGTAGCTGGGCAATCAAGAGAGGACAGGGAACACCCAAAGAAGCCCAACACCTACCCATCTCAGATTGGATGGCTAAGCTGTCAATCAACACACTGACAGCTCAGCAGACACCCAGCACCAGATTGGACAACTGAGTTGTCACTCACCAAAGTGACAGCTCAGCGTGGTCTTGATTCCAAAGTGCAGCAAAGTGTCACATATTGCATCCTCACCACAAAGCACCACTGATCTCAGGGAGACCAATCAAGGAAAACACTGCAGGCAGCCGGCTAAAGCACTCAAACACAGTGAAATCCATGATGCATTGTCCCCTGGAAATTTGAATATGCAAATGGAGTCCGTGGAGCCTTGGTTAAGAGTCTCAAACACAGGACTAGCCAGATATCCCTTCAGGGAAGGACCTAGCCCTGGGGTGGACTCTTTGCAGAGACCACCATAACCACCATATTAAGTGGCCCTTTTAGTCAATATCCCACTCAGTTACGAGTTAAGGATATGAAAAGGGAATTAACAGAGCCAGGTATCCATCCACAGACTGCTCCGCATCATGGATTTCACAGTGTTTTCCTTGACTGGTCCCCCTGAGATCAGTGAGAGCTTTGCGATGTTGGTCTACCAGGCATTGCTCCCACCTAGCCAGATTCCTACTCCACACTGATGAGGGGCAATACCCCGAAATAGCTGTCTGTGGATGGATACCTGGCTCTGTTAATTCCCTTGTCATATCCTTAACTCGTAACTGAGTGTGATATTGACTAAAAGGGCCACTTAATATGGTGGTCTCCGCAAGGATTCCACCCCAGGGCAAGGTCCTTCCCTGGAGGGATATCTGGCTAGTCCTGTGTTTGAGACTCTTAATCGAGGCTCCACTGACTCCATTTGCATATACATATTGCATCCTCGACACACCGAGCAGAGGAATTGTGACACAATGGATATACAAAGTCTATACACCCGTTAAAATGCCAGGTTTTTGTCATGTAAAAACAATTATGGCAAGAACATTTCAGAACTTTTTCTACCCTTACAGCTTGTTCATGAGATTAAAAAAAAAGGATAGCACTTGCCTCAATGAGGTAGTGCAGATCTGCGTTTTTTTTCTCACCTGTATTTGGCTTGAGAAAAAAAATCATAGCATGCCATTATTTGACTCTGAAATCGATACAGAAAAAAATGGATGGACCATCAGGATAGCATCTGATATTTATGGATACATTACAATTCTACAATACAGCAAAGAGTGGGCAGCACGGTGGCTTATTGATTAGCACTGCAGCCTTGCAGCATTGAGGCCCTGGGTTCAAATGCCACAAAGGACAGCATCTCTAAGGAGTTTGTATTTTCTCCCCGTGCTTGTGTGGGTTTCACCAGGTTCTCCAGTTGTTCTGGATCAGAATTGGACTGATTTTTTATAAACTTGTGCATCTGAAGCCTTAATGTAATTTTAATCTGTATACATCAATTAAAAAAGGAAATGAAATAATTTTAAGGTGAAAATAAAAGTAACAAAATTTAAATAATGCAGTTGCACAAGTTATAATTAGGTATGTGGTTGTGTTCAGAATTAGCCAATCACATTTAGGGCTAGCTCACACGGCAGTAGAATGAGGTTGATTATGCTAATGTCTCTCGGATCATACTCCACCGGAGTGTAAATTATTGGACTGCACTAGTATGACATCCAATATAGGCTGACACAGACAATGGAGAAGATGAAGACATTAAAGGGAATCTGTCAGGTCAAAAATCCATATATAACTGCTATCGTTTTCTAATTCCTTGCTCTAGACTCTCTCTGTTGATTTATTTCATTTATTTATATTTCCCTCCTATCCTCTGTAAACGTCAAATAAAATGATTCATTCCATCTGTCAATCACAGTGAATGATCCACTTAGTTCTCTGTTGTCCACTCCCAATAGGATGAATATTCATGTTACATAGTCACATCACTGCACAGGAGATCAGTGGGAGGGGGGTTTGTATCCTCTTCTCTGATTTCTGTGTTTGCAGCAACACAAGAAGTCAAATAAAACACAGAATCTCTCACAGGACAGCAGGATATCTACTTAGAGAAACAAATGGAGTAGACACCCTATCTAAATCAGGTAAGGCAATCCTCCAATAGCTCTCTCCCTCTATGTCCTCAACAGAAGGTCCTGAAAGTGAAACCTGACATGGCAAAGGGAGGACGGAGGAGAGAGCTGCTGAGAGGGAGTGCATAATAAATGAACAGTTTAACTCAGCTGAACTAATCGTCTGTCAATATAATTGATAGGACTAATGCACAAATTCCCTGCAGGGTGTGAAAATGCTTATAACAAGGAAACTACAAAGAGTACAATAATGATTTTACATTCAAGGGTAATAATTAGTGATGAGCGAGCACTAAAATGCTCGGGTGCTCTGGCCGAGCATCTCAAGATACTCGTGTACTCGGCCAGAGCACCGAGCCCAATGTAGGTCAATGAGTGACAGGCTCCGCCCACAGACTTCCGGTTATAAAACGAGTAATTCTGGGAAAGGGCGGGAGGGTGGGCTTTTTCAAATCGCCGCAGCATAGAACACCTTGCTGTGGCCCCCAGAGGGATCCTAACAATTAATCTGCTCCCTGTATGGTGCCAGCTCACTGTGTGCACTGAAGGGAGCAGTGTATGTGTGTCAGATCACTATTTATTACCGAGCAGTCCGAGCATCTCGGCGGTACTCGGTGCTCGCCGAGCACCCCGAGTACCGAGATACTCGTGCAAGTACCAAGTAGCGCCGAGCATACTCGCTCATCACTAGTAATAATAGTATCATACTGAAAAAAGACCTGACAGTGTCCCTATGAGTTCTCAATCTTCTCCTCAGCTGTGATCCGATTCCAGCATGTGAGAGAATCAGATTACAGTAAAATGATGCTTGGATCAGAGTTTGAGCCGAGTGGCAGTAACACAATTAGGCCAATTCTCTTGTGTGAATAATATACTGCATCAAGTTGACTCTGTGATATTGCAGAGCTAGGTTTGTTACAGAGTCCAAAACAGAACTGGGCGGCAATGAAGCAAAGTTACACATCGGTGTAGCATAGCTGGGTTTGTCACAAGGTCAAGGGCAGGGAAGCTGACCATGGTAACACGGTGAATTCAGTAGGAAGATTCCGGATCTAGGAGAGATAAGTAACAATGCCATAGTGCAACTGTAACAGAGTTTAAGTGTAAGATCTATTGGTCAATTCCGAAATTATGAAAAAAAGTTTGTTTTCTAGACAATAACTCTAAGTATTTGAAGAAAGTTTAATGGTAAAGCTTTGGTAAAATGAATCATATCCACAACAAAAATGAAAATATGATCACATTATTACTTTAGTGGAATAAACACTGTATATTCTTATGATTTATTAATGCTCCGAATAGCAGCTTTCCCCGCAAAGCTAATAAACACCCCTTAACTCAATACTGTTTTCCCGGCTCAATGCTTTGCAGATGGAATCAGATTTTAGAATGCTTCTCATGAAATACGGCACACAAACATCTCATTTAAGGACTCAAGACATTTATTAGTTTGGAGCTGTATATTCAGGTTTTTTCTCTTTCTTCTCTCCTTTACTTTTGATTGTTGTGAAACTCACAGTGATCACCCCTCTATACTATATGTATCACTTAAAGGGACTGTCCAGTCATGAGAAATTATTGAACCGTCCTAATGTCAACCTCTGACAGCGGGATTTAAGGCGCACAAATCTGCCCAGTTAACCATTTGAGTTCCCATGAACCCCACTTTAACATGACTGCAGAGTGCCGATAGGGTGTGTGGCATCTGGTAGACTGTTCAAGGTCCCCGTTGACACCATGTTGATACCACAGTGAAGCTCCTGGGCTTCATAGGAGACGTAAACGTTTCCTACAGTTTGTAAAACTTAAAGCACCGCTACCGCTTTTCTTTTTCATCGCTCTTGTTTTATGTCTTTCTCTTTTAACTGGGGAAAATCATGATGATTTGAAGATATATATATTTTTAAAAATGTTAAGTTCCTCCTATAGGACTTTAACTTAATCGCTTGATCTGTATATGCAATACTTCAGGCATCAATCCAGGGTGCAGTGGTGTTTTAAATCCCCTGCCCTGTCTTATTTGCATTCTCCGATGCTTTCATCCATTTATCAGGCCACTCCAGACTGGCTGTAAGTAAGAATTTACATCAAAAGCTCTCAATACAAGTCTATGAGAACCAAAACAAGGCCAGAATGAGGCCTCATAGAGTTACATTGATTTGTGACCTCAGTCGAAACTCAGGAGCTGCCGGCAGATCATAAATCACCGGAGACCGACTGGAGCAACGATACGAAAAGATAAAGATGGCGGCAGGTGAGTATAAGAGTATGAGCATTGAATTGATTGATAATATTATCATACTCATCTTGCAGTTCCCATGAGGATATGGAGGTCTAAAGGTACCATCACACGCGGCAATATTGCTGGGCAATTTCACTAGCAATTTGCTGGTTACAGTGAAATCATGGACACATTGCTCCATTTTGTGGCTGTGTACAAATGTAACAATGTGTCCATGATTTCACTGCAACCAGCAAATTGACAGTGAAATTGCCCAGCAATATTGCCGCGTGTGACATCTTGAGAAGCAGTGTCTGTCCTCCCCCTTTAACCCCTTTATGACCAAGGGCGTAATAGTAAAGCTTTGGCTGCCTTCTTCCCTCTTATGCAAGCTCACATCATCTACACACATGTCAGATCTGATCAGCTGACGTGTAGCTAACAGCACTGATCGGATCTACGATTGTGCTGTCAATCACTGACAGCGCATATCCAAAGCACTATGGCAGAGATCAGGGGGCTGTTCCCTGCCAGCATTCTGGCCACAATGCTTTGCATTACAACGTGAGGTTAGCTGATGATCCCAGATGATGTCATGAATAATTTTCTGCCAGCGATGGCTGAGCTGTGTCGCTGCCAGAAAGTGATCATTTGTGCTGTTCAGTGGGATGCTATAGCATCTCCCTGCATTGCACAATCAGAGTGTGCAGTGCTGTGGTGCCCTAAGGAGCCATGAAAAATAAAGGAAAAGTAAAAAAAAAAAAAGTTTCAAATTTTTTTTTTAAATTGAAAAAAATTAAAAAACACAAAAGTTCAAATTACCCTTAAAAAAACAAACAAAAAATCCTACATACAGTGGATATGAAAGGTATTCAGACCCCTTTAAATTTTTCACTCTTTGTTTCATTGCAGCCATTTGGTAAATTCAAAAAACTTCAAACTCTGCTCAAACACTCATATTTAAGTCACATGCTGTCTATTTCTTTGTGATCCTCCTTGATGGTGAGTTTACACGCTTCAATATCGTTCCGATATCGCAACTCAATGGCGCGGGAGCGCGCATTTAGTGCACGTTTCTCCCGCATCGCATCGGAGGTTTACACGCTGCGATATCGGAATACAACGTCCGTGCGATGTCTACGCCCCCCAACCCAGGATCGAACACTTAACATGGGAGTGAATGGGTGACGTTTCAAATCGCATCGTAGTTGGGCTGTTACACAGCACGATCCGGCTCCAATCTCCCTTCAATATCGGGGCATTGAATAGCACGCTCATTCAATCCCCGATATCGCATTGACATCGTTCCTGCATCATATTGGAAGTTCACACCATACAACGCAGGAACGATATCGGGTCCAACGATCGAACCACGTGACTTTTCATTGAAATTGGACGCCGATATCGCAACGTGTAAACCCGCCATGAGATGGTTCTACTGGAGTCCGGCTGTGTTTCATTGAACTGATACAACTTAATTTGAAAAGGCACGCACCTGTCTATATAAGACCTCATAGCTCACAGTGCATGTCAGACTAAATGAGAATCATGAGGTCAAAAGAACTGCCCAAAGAGCTAAGAAACAGATTTGTGGCAAGGCACAGATCTGGCCAAGGTCACAAAAGAATTTCTGCAGTACTCACGGCTCCTAAGAGCACAATAGCCTCCACAATTCTTCAATGGAAGATGTTTGGGACCACCAGAAGTGTTCCTAGACCTGGCCGTCCAGCCAAACTGAGCTATTGTGGGAGCACAGCTATGGTCAGGGAGGTAAAGAAGAACCCCAAGATCACTGTGGCTGAGTTCCAGAGATGCAGAAGGGAGATGGGAGAAAGTTCCACAAAGTCAACTATCACTGCAGCCCTCCACAAGCCGGGCCTTTATGGCAGAGTGGCCCGACAGAAGCCTCTCCTCAGTACAAGACATATGAAGCCCGCATAGAGTTTGCAATAAAACACATGAAGGACTCACAGACTATGTGAGATATATGGCTGCATATATATGGCTGCACTGTAGAGGCTGCACTACATGGAGAACTGAGCCTGCATTATACTGTATAGAGGATTGTGAGGCTGTATTATACTAGATGGAGGACTATGAGGCTACTATATGTAGGATAATGGGGTGCATTATAATAATTGGATGACTATTGGGGCTATCTTATGAATGGAGGACTATAGGATGCATTATAATATATGGAGGGATATGGGGATATATTGTAATATATACAGGAATATGGGAATGCATTATAATTGGAGGACTATCGTGGCCGGGAAAAGGAAGACTATATAAACCATGAAGGGGGGACATACTGTATATTCCACGATAAGGACCATATTCCAGGAGGTGGACCATATATAGCAGGACGGGAGACATATATAAAAGGATAAGCTCCATAATCCTGTAGGAGGACCATATATGGCAGGATGAGGGGCATTAATACATAATCAAGGGGGAGAGGGTTTAATTTAAGAGTCTTTATAGAACTTAGAACACTACATGGGGCCCATACATCCGACTAACGTGTGCACGCAGGGGTGTGGGGGGGAGGTCTGAATTTCTCACTGGGGCCCACCAGATTCTAGTTATGCCACTGCTGGAGAGACCTGAAAATGGCTGTCCACCAACGTTCACTATCCAACCTGACAGAATCAGAGAGGATCTGCAAGGAAGAATGGCCAAGGATCCCCAAATCCAGGGGTGAAAAACTTGTATCATTCCCAAGAAGACTCACGGCTGTACGAGCTCAAAAGGTGCAAATACTCAATACTGAGCAAAGGGGCTGAATACTTATGGCCATGGGATATTTCAGTTTTTTTTTTTAAGAAATTTGTACAAATTTCTACATTTCTGATTTTTGTCAGTCGAGATGGGGTGCAGAGTGGACATTAATGAGACAAAATGAACTTCTTTTAATTTACCAAATGGCTGCAATGAAACAAAGATTGAAAAACGTAAAGGGGTCTGAATACTTTCCGTACCTGTGTATTTTGTTTTGCCACATTCAGAAATATCCGATCTATCAAAATATAAAATCAATTAAACTATCGTATATACTCGTGTATAAGCCGACCCGTGTATAAGACGACCCCCCTACCTTTGCCCCCAAAACCTGGGAAAACTTATTGACTCGTGTATAAGCCGAGGGTGGACCCCAGCACAGGTATACAGCCCCCAGCAGTGTGGTATACAGCAGCCCCAGAGGTATATACAGCAGCCCCAGTGGTAGTATACAGCAGCAGCCCCAGTGGTATATACAGCAGCAGCCCCAGTAGTTAGTATACAGCAGCCCCAGTGGTATATACAGCTCCGGTGGTAGTATACAGCAGCCCCAGTGGTATATACAGCCCCAGTGGTAGTATACAGCAGCCCCAGTGGTATATACAGCCCCAGTGGTAGTATACAGCAGCCCCAGTGGTATATACAGCCCCAGTGGTAGTATACAGCAGCCCCAGAGGTATATACAGCCCCAGTGGTATATACAGCCCCAGTGGTAGTATACAGCAGCCCCAGAGGTATATACAGCCCCAGTGGTATATACAGCCCCAGTGGTAGTATACAGCAGCCCCCAGGGGGTATATGGCAGCCCCCAAATGCTGGCATCTCCCCCCTTGTAAGGGCCCCCCCCCCGCTGCTTATCTTACCATCCCGGTCTTCTGCTCAGCGCCGCTCCTCGGTGCTCCGTTCTTCATGCTCCGTTCTCGCTGCATCCGGGATCCCCGGCCGTCGCGCGATGACGTCATATGCCTGCAACGGCCGGAGATCCCGGATGTAGCAGGACGGAGCACCGAGGAGCGGCGCTGTGCAGAAGACCGGAATGGTAAGATACGCAGTGGGGGGACCCTTACAAGGGGGGAGAGTGCCAGCATTTGGGGGCATATATGCACTGCTTCCCCCTGCCGCTGATTGGCAGGGCGAAGCAGTGCATATATAATGAGCGGCCCTACCGTATTGACCCGTGTATAAGCCGAGGGGGAGACTTTTCAGCCCAAATTTTGGGCTGAAAAACTCGGCTTATACACGAGTATATACGGTACTTATCAGAAAAAAAATCCACACGTCAAAATTATATATTTTGGTCGCCGCAACATTGCAATAAAATGCAATAATGGGCGATCAAAACATCACATCTGCCCAAAAATGATATCATTAGAAGCATTAGCTCAAAGCTGCAAAAAATAAGTCATCACACAGCCCCAGATCCCGAAAAATGAGAATGCTACAGGTCACGGAACATGGCGACAAAAGCGCAAAACATTTTCTTTAAAAACTTCAGATTTTTTTTCATCTCTCAGATAACAGTAAAGGTATACATGTTTGGTATCTACAAACTCGTACAGACCTGAGCCATCACACCGACACGTCAGTATTACCATAAAGTGAACATGATGTAGAAAAACAAAATCCTGCAATTGCACTTTTTTTCAATTTTGCGGCACTTGGAATTTTTTCCCATGTTCCAGTACATTATATGGTTAAATAATTGATGTCAATCAAAAGTAAAACCCATCTCCCAAAAAATAAACCCTCATATGTCTATAAGGACGATAAAATTAAAAAGTTATTGCTCTTGGAAGAAGGGGAAGGAAAGCCGAAAAAAAAACCGGAAAATTGCTCGGGAAAAAGGGGTTAAAAGGGTCAGCAAAACACAAATTTCAGTGATGCATTTCTGGTCAAGCTCCATGCTGTTTGCTTGCAATAATTATTTTAACACCAGGAGATTATCATTGCTCAGACTACAGCAGTGCCTGTCTAGTAGTCTGACACACCCCCTCATGTGATAAGCATCTTACTGTCAATGGACACCTCTGTATCAGGGGGTCCTTTGGCACCTCCCTAGTGGCTGCACCAGGGGCAATTGCCCGCCTCAACCCTCTCTGCATATCCCTTGTTCTCTGCTCTGCTACACGCTACATCTAAAATCTCTCATTGTGTCAGAACAACTGCACCCAGTAATCTAAAGGTGCCGTCACACCTGGCGACGTCGCTAGCGACATCGCCGAAAAAGTGACGTATTAGCGATGTCGCTAGCGACGTCGCGCTGTGTAAACGAGCGCCGCGACCGCGTTTTATCGCTGGTCGCAGGTTGACAGGTTTACGGGAAGAACAGTAAACCTGTCAACCGGCGACCTGCGATAAGGCTGGATCGCGCCGTGTGACATCGCCGGCCGCATCGGTGTCGCCGGCCGCACCGATGCTGTGTGACAGCTGGCCAGCGATGTCGGAAGCGAGCGGGCACCCGCGCATCGCTTCCGACATCGCTGGCCAGATCGTGCTGTGTGACGGCACCATAAGTGATACATCATTGGATTCAGGGTCTCTTTGGCTGGAAACACAATGGTGTATAAAAAATCTGACCGTTTCTCATCCAAGAGAGTAGGACGAGTGACATCCATTTTTTGATCCGTGTGGCATGCTAGAGCAATGCGATTGTGCGTTTTTTTCTCAGCTAACATCAGTGTGGAGTCTCTGTGACATGAGTGTGGTGTCCACGCGCAATGCGTTTTTAACATGGCATTTCTCATGCTGTATAAAGTTAGAAAAGAGTAGACAGATAGGATAGATTGACTAGAATAGACAGATAGATAGGATACATAGATGCTAGAATAGCCATATCAGGCTTACCAGTCTCCCGCTGTTACTTCCGGGTCCGCTCATTAAGCCTCATGCATATTCACTGTGAGAGCCTCTGTGATTGACTGTTGTAGTCAGACTGCATTTCCTTAATCAGGACAGTTATTGTGCTTGATTGCCATACACATTAGTGTATGGCAAACAAACTGCCGTCATAGGCTGGGGTCACACATAGAAATCCGTTTTTGGAAGTGATTTCCATGACCAATCCGGTTTTTTTTGGGTGCTTTTTGAGCCTCCTACACCCCTGGACGTTTTTGGACTTAGTCATTTTTTGACCAAAATTCTCATAAAAACGGATCCGTTTTACCATATGGCCCATGTTAAATTTTTTTTTTTTTTTTTTTAAACTGACCCCAAAAACGTTGCTAGCAACGTTTTTGGCTCAAAAACGGACATAGCAATGTTTTTAAGTGCAGAAAAAAAACGGACAGGTTGTTTATTACATCCAATCCGTTTTTCTATCAGTTTTTGGACTTAGAAAAAAAAAAATGCCAAAAATGAAGCTAAAAAACGGACCAAAGGCTTATGTGTGACCCTAGCCATAGGGTGTTAAATAAATAAATAATTTTAAAAACGCGTGGGGCTTCGCAGTATTTTTAAGTCCAGCACCATGAAAGCAAACAGTTGCGAGCTGCCACCCTCAGCTGCCTAATTTTACCTTGGATGGCAAACAAAAATACATGGGCTCCGCCTTATTTTTAATTGCCAGCCAAAGTAAAACTTGGCAGCTGAGAGCTGGTATTCTTAGTGGGTTGAAGGCCTATTGTTTAGGGCCCCCCATGCTAAAGAATAGCAGCCCACAACCACCCCTGAAAATGATGCATTGATAAGAAGCGCCATTTCCAGATGCTTTACCAGGTTCTTCCAGCGGCCCTGGTGGCAGATGACACACTGGGTAATAAGGGGTTAATACCAGATATATTTTACCAGCTGGGATTAAGCCTTGAGATTCTTAATGTCAGGCCAAGTTAGACCCAGCCATTAAGAATCTCTAATAAAGAGTTACAAAAAAGAAGCCACACAGAGTAAAAAATACTTTATTAGAAATAAATACACAGATGCGCTTTGGGACTCTATCTTTATTACCCCCTCACAGCCCACCACGATCCAGGTCTTCTCTCTTCTTCAAATCATGCAGCTCTGCTAAATCACAGAGCACGGGGAGGAAGAACACGCCTGTCCGCTCCCTGTGCTCTGTGATCACTGAATGAGTGAGAGGAGTCTGCAGGTGGTAAGTGGTAACCTCACAGAGGATACCATTGCCATAATAACCAATTGAGCGGTGACCGATATCACCGTGGCTCCTAAATGAGTCACTCATGCAGGAGCTGTGGTGATAGCAGCTCCGGTAAGCAAGGAGTCAACTCCTGCCTCTCTCACTCTCTCTCTCTATAAAAACATAGATAAATACAACATTGTTATGGTGCCGTCATACAGCACGATCTGGCCAGCGATGTCGGAAGTGATGCGCGGGTGCCCGCTCGCTTCCAACATCACTGGCCAGCTGTCACACAGCATCGCTGCGGCCGGCGACACCGCAGCGATGCGAGCGATGACATCGCTCGCTGGGCTCAGCCCAGCGAGCGATCCGCAACAACGCTGCGGTATAGGCTGGATTGCCGCCGACATCGCTCTCGCGATGTCACACGGCGCGATCCAGCCTTATCGCAGGTCGCCGGTTGACAGGTTTACGGTTCTTCCCGTAAACCTGTCAACCTGCGACCAGCGATAAAACGCGGTCGCGCAGCTCGTTTACACAGCGCGACGTCGCTAGCAACATCGCTGATACGTCACTTTTTCGGCGATGTCGCTAGCGACGTCGCCAGGTGTGACGGCACCTTTATTTAGCTTTGAATTTCGGAGACATGTTGTCAGTAGTTTACAGAGTAAAAGAACAATGTGATTTTACTCAAAAATTTACCTATAAAGAGAATGTTCAGAGAAACTGAAGATTTTGCAGTGGTCTCTTAATTTTTTCCAGAGCTGTATATATATTTAACACAAAACATAATTTAAACAATTCTTTTTTTCTGATGATAGCTGTTGAACAGAATCTGTCAGAATGTTGTTGCTGCTTCATCTGAGAGCAACATGATGAAGGCAAAGAGGCCCTGAATCCAATGATGTATCACTTAGATTACTGGTTGCAGCAGTTCTGACACAATCAAAGTTTTTAGATTTAGGAATGCAACAGAGCTGAGAGCTGCCCGCACCCACACCAGGCTCTCTATATACAATGCTTATAGACAGTGGACTGCCCCCACCCACACCAGGCTCTGAAAATACAATGTCTATAGACAGTGAGCTGCTCCTATCCACACCAGACTCTCTATATACTATGTCTATAGACATTGAGCTGCCCCCACCCACACCAGACTCCCTATATTCAATGTCTATAGACAGTTAGCTGCCCCCGCCCTCACCAGGCTCTGTATGTACAATGTCTATAGACAGTGAGCTGCTCCTATCCACACCAGACTCTCTATATACTATGTCTATAGACATTGAGCTGCCCCCACCCACACCAGGCTCCCTATATTCAATGTCTATAGACAGTGAGCTGTTCCTATCCACACCAGACTCGCTATATACAATAAAAACCTGAGAACAGAGTTCTATAGCTGCAGGACTCAGTATAAAGTCAAAAGATCCACCAAAATGCTAGTGCATAAGTTTATTATAATATTAGTGAATCAGTAAAAATACTGAGGACATATAAAAACCAAGGATAGTTACAGACAGGGTGAACAGGTCACAGACCCCCATTGTAAGGATACAGTTCACAGGCAGTCTACATAGACATATATCTGGCATAACATGGTACAAACAAATATAATTAAATACAGTAAAAACCACATTATAGCCTGTCACAAAGCCCTAAAACTCACCTATACAAGGGGGTTATGACACGTGTTCAGGGGCTACCCCGACACGTGTTTCAAGCAAGTCTTCTTCAGGGGGTACAATGTCTGTAGATAGTGAGCTTCCCCCGCCCACACCAGACTCTCCGTGTATAAAGTCTATAGAGAGTGAACTGCCGCCACCCACACCAGGCTCTGAATATACAATGTCTATAGACAGTGAGCTGCCCCCACCCACACCAGGCTCTGAAAATACAATGTCTATAGACAGTAAGCTGCTCCTGTCCACACCAGGGTCTCTATATGCAATGCCTATAGACAGTGAGCTGTCCTGCTCACACCAGGCTCTGAAAATACAATTTCTATAGACAGTGAGCTGCCCCCCACCCACACCAGGCTCTGAATATACAATGTCTATAGACAGTAAGCTGCTCCTGTCCACACCAGGGTCTCTATATGCAATGCCTATAGACAGTGAGCTGTCCCGCTCACACCAGGCTCTGAAAATACAATTTCTATAGACAGTGAGCTGCCCCCCACCCACACCAGGCTCTCTATATACAATGCTTATAGACAGTGAGCTGTCCCGCCCACACCAGGCTCTGTCTGTACAATGTCTATAGACAGTGAGCTGCCCCTGCCCACACCAGGCTCTCTATGTGCAATGTCTATAGACAGTGAGCTTCTCTTGTCCACACCAGACTCTGAATATACAATGTTTATAGACAGTGAGCTGCCCCTGCCCACACCAGGCTCTCTATGTACAATGTCTATAGACAGTGAGCTTCTCTTGTCCACACCAGGCTCTGTATATACAATGTCTATAGACAGTGAGCTGCCCCCACCCACACCAGGCTCTGAAAATACAATGTCTATAGACAGTGAGCTGCCCCCACCCACACCAGGCTCTGAATATACAATGTCTATAGACAGTAAGCTGCTCCTGTCCACACCAGGCTCTCTATATGCAATGCCTATAGACAGTGAGCTGTCCCGCCCACACCAGGCTCTGAAAATACAATTTCTATAGACAGTGAGCTGCCCCCCACCCACACCAGGCTCTTTATATACAATGCTTATAGACAGTGAGCTGTCCCGCCCACACCAGGCTCTGTCTGTACAATGTCTATAGACAGTGAGCTGCCCCTGCCCACACCAGGCTCTCTATGTACAATGTCTATAGACAGTGAGCTTCTCTTGTCCACACCAGGCTCTGTATATACAATGTCTATAGACAGTGAGCTGCCCCTGCTCACACCAGGCTCTCTATGTACAATGTCTATAGACAGTGATCTGCTCTTGTCCACACCAGACTCTGAAAATACTATGTCTATAGACAGTGAGCTGCCCCCTCCCACACCAGACTCTGTATGTACAATGTCTAGAGACAGAGAGCTGCCCCGCCCACACCAGGCCCTGAAAATACAATGTCTAAATACAATGAGCTGCCCCTGCCTACACCAGGCTCTCTATGTACAAAGTCTATAGACAGAGAGTTGCTCTCGCCCCCTCTCCCGGCTCTCTATATACAATGTCTATAGACAATGAGCTGCCCCTGCTTACACCAGGTTCTGAATATACAATGTTCATAGACAGTGAGCTGCTCCTGTCCACACCAGGCTATCTATGTACAATGTCTATGACAGTGAGCTGCCCCCGCCCACACGAGGCTCTGAAAATACAATGTCTATAGACATTGAGTTGCCCCCACCCACACCAGGCTCTCTATATACAATGTCTATAGACAGTGAGCTGCTCCTGGCTACACCAGGTTCTGAATATACAATGTTCATAGACAGTGAGCTGCTCCTGTCCACACCAGGCTCTCTATGTACAATGCCTATAGACAGTGAGTTCCCCTGCCCACACCAGGCACTCTATATACAATGTTTATAGCCAGTGAGAAGCCATTCAGAGGTGGGGGGGCGTGTCGCACTGATGAGCACAAGGCAATGTAGTCCAAGCACTGATAAGTCTTGCTGCCAAACATTCCAGGAAAACAACAGCTTGTACCTGGGCAGGATCGGCATCCCTGAATTCTATGTTTTAACCCTTACAGCATGCTGTCTTCAGATTACAGAGCAAAAACCTGCTGACGGATTCCCTTTCAAATTTTAGGCTGCTTTCACATAACGATTTTCGGTCATCCGATTGTATCCGTTTCAAAACGGATACAATCGGATCCGAAATCGGACCCATGTTCCCCTATGGGAATCGGATGGGAACGGATGTGCCACTATTGGCATCCGATTTTGGCACCATCCGATCCCATCCGATGTAATCACGGGCACAAAATTGTAGCCTGCTACGATTTTGTGTCCGTGACTCACATCGGACAGCCTCGGATCACTGCTGATCCGAGGCTGATCCTAGTGCCCACAGCATAGGAGCCTATGGACATCGGATCCGAGTTCACCTCAGATCCGATGTCGGCTCCGTATCTCCCTGTCTCTCCCTACTCCTGCCTCCTCCATCTTCTTCCCTCTCCTACTCTATATGCTGTGCCCCCGCTATTCTATCTGTGTCCCCCGCTCTTCTATCCTCATCTATCCCTATCCTGTCCCCTGTCCTCTCCCTGGGTGTAAAAAAATAAAAAAAACTCCTCCGGGAGTATACATTACCTGTCACCGCTCCCACGCTGCCGCACGATCAGGGCTAAAGGACCTGTGATGATGTAAGAGCCCGGTCAGCTGACCGGGTCATGTGACTCTGACATCATCACAGGTCCTTCAGTCCTGATCGTGTGCAGCGTTGGAGCCTGTGACAGGTAATGTATACTCCCGGAGGAGTTTTTTTTATTTTTTTACACCCAGGGAGAGGACAGGGGACAGGATAGGGATAGATGAGGATAGAAGAGCGGGGGACACAGATAGAATAGCGGGGGGCACAGCATATAGAATAGGAGAGGGCAGAAGATGGAGGAGGCAGGAGTAGGGAGAGACAGGGGACCGCAGGATCCACACGGATCCTGCAGATCGGATGGCTATTTGCCATCCGATTGCAGGGATCCGTATGGATCCGTGCCTGTCCGTGGGATCCCCCTTCAAAGTCGGATCCCACGGACAGGCACAAAAACGTTATGTGAAACCAGCCTTAGTTGGGATTTCACATTGTAGAGAAAGTTAGCAATCACTGTGCTTCCCATAGATAAGGTAATTATATAGATAACTCATTGTACAATCCTATACCCACAGCTACTCTGAAGAAATGGATTTTGGAGTTTGCATTGATTATAAACTGACTGGTTGCCAGGAATGATGATTTCCCTGTAAAATCCTTGAGGAATCTAATCCTCGTCCGGCCGCAGAGCCTTTGTTAGGTGGTGTTTCATTCCAGGTTCATTGTCCTCTGCGCACATGGGAAGGCGATTTCCTCCCGGCCACAGACTTATCATTATAGGGAGAAATGCAGTTGGAGCAGCTTATAAAGGAGTGTTTTCTCTTAGGGCGATTATTTTATAGCGCACCGATTCCTGCAGCGGATGATTGCCTTGATGATAGCTTAATAGAAAAAGTTTCCGTTCAGATGTAAAATGACTGTAATATCTGTGCGCCATCCCGCCGACCATCATAGGGCGGACTGTGTATAGCATTTATTATAGACATTCAGCTTCAGTTTACATTTTACAGTTATTATTTCTGTATCAGTCCCTCATTATTCTCAAAATCTCTGCTTCCTAACATCTTCATTGTTCAGGGAATTAAAGTTATAGATGTATATATATTACATGAATGAAGGAATTGGTGATGAATTCCTGGACAATCCCTTTAAGATCTTTATTTTTGTCCTTATACTTTCTTTATTGTCCCATACTCTTATCTAGATATGATGGCGGTGGACACTATGCGGCCAGAGACATTTTGGCTAGCATGGTCTCCTTTGACAGCATATCCCTATACTTCTCTTGCTGCAGATAGGGGGCCTTGTCATTATTACTGCTTCATGCCATTTTTTGGCTGGCACTTGTGAAGGCTCAGGCTTGTCTTTGCTGTTAGTGTAGGGTTACCCAGAGATTTTGCTGGTCAAAACGTTTTATGCCGCTGCATAATGCAACTAAATAGGGTTGTTACCAAAGTTGAGCGAGACTGCAATACTCGATCGAGCATCGGGATGCACAGGACTCATGGTACTTGGCTAAATATCGCGGGTGCTCGGATGTGTCATTCGTCAATGATCCAACACAAAGAGCCGGCTCCCTTCAGTCAACGATGGTAGCTGGCACCCCAGTGAGGGCCGCCTACATTTTTAAATGGCTCTCACCTCTCATTGGGGGGTAAAAGAAAGGTGCCTGAATGCTGTGTGTCAAAAAAAAAATCCCAACCTCCCCAAGAAATCCTGTTTTGCCTAGCTGTATGTGGGTCGGAGAGCCAGACTGCCTATTTTACTTGTTATTCAAGTTATCCCCCGTCAGAGTGTTCTACCGGCTAGATTCATGTAACGAGCAACTGAGCACTTTAATGGTACCTTTACACGCCGCTACCGAGGGTAGCAACAGGTAGGCACCGCACGTGCACGCGCGCGTTTTCAACGGTTGCTAACGGTACCTGATGCCGCAAATACACTCTGCCACAAGGTGCTCCACAGAAGGTATTTTCGTTCCCCGGAAGTGCCGACGGGTGCCGCAGGTTACCTTCTGTGGAGCACCTTCCCTGATTTACACGCCGTTACCACAAGGGAATCTGGGCATACATATTGTGCGCCGTAACTGCATAGGCGTGACAGAGTTGTGTCTTACGCGACGCTCGTACGGTGATTGGACAATGCAATAGTATCATGATTGGCCAGCCAGCGCAGGAAGGCTGGCTAATACATGACGCGATAGCAAATGTGTAGTGTAACTGGTCAGCTCGTTAAATATACCGCCCTGTGCAGGGACAGCCAATGGGTATACAGTACTCCCCACCAATGATAGCTGATGGGGCGTGGTATACATGACAAGCCCCAGGTAACTCAAATACCGTGCCTGTGCCCGATTACACGCCGCCACCATAGGTATTATGCCTGCTTGTTTTTGAGCACGGCTGAAACACAGGTATCCAAAGAGACACGAAGGAACAACCTGAATTACACGCCGCCACTTCGAGGTGTTTTCAAGGTATCAGGTACAATTGTGTCCGATACCTGGCGGTTTCTACCTTTCAGTAGCGGCGTGTAAAGGTACCATAAGAGCTTGTGCACACAGTGCATTTTTTTATGCTTTTTTTGAGTCAGTCAATCTGATTCTCACCTGCCTATACTATGTGAGAGTTGTGGGTTTTGGCATATACAACACCTGCAGGTTTATGCTGGGGACAGTTTTGAGCAATCTATCCTGAAGCCAGCAAAGTCTATGACAGGTCAGTAGTGCTGGGCCCACACAGCTTTTTTTTCTTGCAGGTTTGGTGCAGATTTCATTTTTCTGCACCAAACTCTGAAACTAATCCAGCAAGGGAAAAAAAGCAAGATAGGCATAGCACGTCTGACCAGTCATATGGCCACTTTACACACACCAACTTCTGTGACCAACTTCTGAACAACTTACTGGTTGCAGTGAAATCATGGACACATTGTTCCATTTTGTGGCTGTGTACAAATGAAGCAATGTGTCCATGATTTCACTGCAACCAGTAAGTTGTTCAGAAGTTGGACAGATAAGTTGGTGTGTGTAAAGCAGGCCAAGGAACCCATAGGGTGGAGGGGCCCCATGACATTCTGGGAGGTAGGGAGTTAATCAGAGCAGATTTGCTATTGTGGGGATTTACATGATGCAGAGGACAGAGTTAACTAGTGCAGGGGGTTGGCTTAGGAGAGGAAGAGGGGAGTTTTGGTGGAAGATACTGGGGACAGGAAAGGAAGTTCCCTCACTCTATTTCCGGGGGACAATGAGAACAGTTTCTTACCAGCAGTGATGGCGGACTTGGGTTCCTTCAGGGCCCTGATTCAGGCAGCAGCAGCAGCGGTGCATGGGGCGCAGGCAATGCAGGCTTAAGTACAGGCTGCCTGCGTTTCCCCATCGGCACCGGCCCCCTCCGCCCCAGCTCTGCGTGGCCGCCGCTCTAGGCCACCGGAGCGATATTCCCCGGATGCTGGGCGTGTGAGGAGGGCCCGTTCTAGCAGCCCCGGTGGGGACCCTCCGCGGCGGAGAGGGTGCCCTTCCAGCCTGGGGCCCTCTCCGGCTGGCGCGAGGAATCCTCGACGAAGCAGCGCCGAACCGGAAGTGGGCGGATCCGGCCCGCGGCCTATTTCCGGTCGGCGGCCTGGGATGTGGAGTAGCGTTGTAGCGGCGGCTCCCAGCGGAGGCCGGGTGCGGGAGTGCGCCGAGCGGCCAGCGGTGATAGAGGGGGCCTCCCGCAGTCAGCGGGGGGCGGAGCGGCTTCCTGGGCGGGAGGAGCCAGCAGCAACGAGAGAGAGTCCGTAATGTGCATCGGGGGGCTAGGCACTTAGGCCGGTCGCAGGTTGTGACTGGCAGAGGGCGCGATATTGGGAAGTCCCCGGGGTGCAGGGCTAACAGGCCCCGGACTGCATTAGCAGCGGTGGCCCCTGGATCCCAACGGGGTCGAACCCAGCAGGCATCTACGGATGCAGGGCCCGGGGGGCTGTAACGGATCTCCCTTGTTTAGCAGGGGAGGGATCCCGGCGGCATAGGGAGCACGAGCGGCCCGCCTGCAGTCGGCAGGATGGGCTTAGGGTCGGAGGCCCCTATGGGCAGCAGAGGACCCGGAGGGGTCTGGCTGAAGGGATGGATCGGCGATCGCAAGAGCAGTCACAGAGGCAGAAGCAGTCCAACCAGGGGTGCTCCTGCTGCCATGGAGGCCAGGGTGACAGCGGCAGTGGCAGGCACACCCCGATTGGGGCATCCCTGGAGGGCGAGATCAGCGAGGAAGAAGGAGAAGTTTCGGTGAATTCATCCATGGAGGAGCAGACGGGGGAGGACTACGTAGCGGCTGCTTCTCGGCAGCCTGGTGAGACCTCTGAATGTACTGTTGAGTTTATGTCGGGATCGGATGGCGATGTGGGGGCAGGGCCGGTTCCGGCGGGGGGTTAGCGTCTGGGGTGACCGTTGGTGGGGATGTTGTGGGTCAGTTACTCGTTTTTTTGGAGGGTTTGGTGGAGCGTGGGGCCTTAGTTCTATTGCTCAACGTTGCTGGGAACGGCAGTTGAGGCGGCTGGGGCAGAAAAGGAAAAAGAGGAGGAGGTGGTTAGGCTGGATGATAGGGCAAAAAGAGAGGTCTATGTTTGTTTTGAGAGCCCTTTAGGGGCACATTTGAAGAAGGAAGTCAGGGAGAAGATTTGGAAAGGGGAGTACGTTGAAGTTTTTTCACTGCTTCCGGTGGAAAAGTTCAATTTGGACAAGGTTTGGCCTAGTGGTTCCGAAAACGTAAATGAGGATGACGAGAAGCGGCGATATAGGCTTATTCCGCGGACATTTGCAAATTGGTTACAGGCCTTTGCGACATTGGCGAGTGTTGTGGGGAAGAAGGAGCCGGAGCATTGCACAGCTCTGTTTGGCTATAAGGAATCTATTGGAGAGGCTTAGAGAGCGTATGGGGGGTTGTCTTGGCTGCGTTATGACGAGCAGTTCAGGCAACGCAAGGCTTTGCGGTCGGAGATGCGTTGGGACCATAAGGATATTTCCTTGTGGTACAGTTGATGACGGCTCCAGCGCAGCCCTTTCGGAGTGGGGCCGGGGGATCGGGTTCAGGATCGTGGGGCCTCGGCCTGGTTCAGAAGAGGGGTGTTGTCGGCAATTTAATGAAGGGCAATGCAGGTTTGGAACATCCTGTCGTTTTAAGCACGAAGGTTTGGGATGGGGAAGGGGTCACAGCTTTGCCCGTTGTTTCAAGAAAGGAAAGGGTAAGGGGGGAGTCGGTGCTGGTAAACGAGAGGACCAGGGTGAGGGTAGAGGCGATGGAGCCGTTCTTACGTTGGTATCTGGATGTTGAGGCTGCTGAGTTGTCGCGCTCTGGCTTTCGGTTTGGGTTGTATTCCGTCTGATGCGGTGGGGGTTTTTGTTTCGCCCGGGGAATTTGCGCTCGGCTATGGCTCATCCGGGTGTTGTTGATGAGAAGTTGAGGAAGGTGGTTGAGTTGGGTCGGATGGCGGGTCCTTTTTTGGCCCCTCCTTGTTTGGATTTGCGGGTATCCCCGCTTGGAGTGGTTCCGAAGAAGGAGCCGAACGAGTTCGGTTGATCCACCATTTGTCATACCCGGAGGGGATCTTAGTGAATGATGGGATTGTGCCAGAATTGGCGGGAGTTTGTTATGTGTCATTTGATAAGGCGGTTGATTTGGTGAGGAAAGCGGGGGGGGCGGCGCTGATGGCAAAGTCGGATGTGGAAGCGGCATTTCGATTGTTGCCAGTGCACCCGGGGAATCAGCATTTATTGGTTCTATGTGGAAGGAGTGTTTTATGTTGATCATTGTTTGCCAATGGGGTGTTTAATTTCGTGTCCATAGTTTGAATGTTTAGTTCATTCGTTGAATGGGTTGTAAGAGATGTTTCAGATGTGGATTTAATCATCCATTCTCTGGATAATTTTTTCTGTGTGGGGCCGGCTGGTTCCCCTATTTGTGCTAGACTGCTGTTCGCCTTAACTGACGTTGCGAGGCGTTTGGTATCCCGTTGGCTCCGGAAAAATGGAAGGACCGGAGACGGTTATGCGTTTTTGGGGATAGAATTCGATGCGTTGGCTCAGGAGTGTCAGCTTCCTACTGACAAGATTGTGGATTTGAGGAGGTCGGTTGAGGATATGAGCAAGGCAAAAGAAAGGTTCCGCTTAAGGTGGTGCAGTCTTTGCGGGGAAAACTTGATTTGCTTGTCAAATTGTGCAGATGGGCGGGGTTTTTGCGAGGCGCTTGGCATTGGCCATGTCGGGCTAGACGTGCCCGCCGCAGTTTGTCCGGATAACCGGAGATATAAAGGAGGATTTAAGAGTTTGGGATGTGTTTTTGCGGGAATACAATGGGCGCACGGTATGGCTTAAAGAAGTGGTGTCTAACAATGTGTTGCAGTTATTTACGGATGTGTTGGGTTTCAGTGGGATTTGGTGCCTTTTTAGGGGCTGTTGGTGTGCGGGTAGGTTGTCCGGAGTCGTGGAGTGATCAAGGTTTGGTGTGGAACCTTGCGTTGTTGGACAATTTCCACATCGTGGTGGTGGTAGAATTGAGGGGGCAGGAAGTTGCCGGCAAGCAGTTTGCTTTCATTCCCACAATATTTCAGTGGTATATGCGATTAACGCTATGTCCGCTAAGTCATTGCCGGTAGCGGTTTACCTGAGGCATCTCGTGCTCAGATGTTTACAGTGGAATGATCAGATTGTGGCTAAACATGTTCCGGGAGTTTTTAATTCAGTGGCTCATGCGCTTTCTCGGTTTATGTTCCACAGGTTTCGGGAGTTGGTGCCTTGGCGGACGAGTTCGGGCTGCCATGCCCGGATGGTTTATGGAACATGGTAACATGATTGTAGGTAGTTGATCCGCAGATCGGTAACTGAGGCGTCTTGGGGCAGATATGGAAAAATATGGGAAGATTTTGAGAGAGACTTGGGAATGACTGGGGGCGTGGTTGACATGCAGAAGGCTTTGACGTTCATAGGGAATGATCTGTGTCAGGGAAGTCTGCTTCAGCAGTGGCGCAGAGGGTGGCGGTGATCGCATTCTGGTTTCGGTTGTTGGGCAGGCAGGATGCGACAAAGGATTTTATTGTGCGGCAGGCTTTGAAAGGTTTCAAAAAATGTGTTCGGGAGTGGGACGGGTGACTTCCGGTGTCAATGAGTTTGTTAAAAAGGATGGTGGGGAGTTTGGAGTTTGTTTGCAGGTCCGAGTACGAAACAATTATGTTCTCCACTGCTTTTGTGTTGGCATTCTTTTGGAGCGTTTAGGTTGGGCGAATTGGTGAGCCCATCTCGGTGCAGAGCGGGTGGTTTGACCATGAATGATGTGGTTGTATGGGAGGACAGGGTGCAATGTTGGTTGAGGTGTTCGACAATGGACCATGTGGGCAGAGGATGGCTGGTTGTGTGTATGCGTTAGCTGAGAACCAGCTGTGTCCGATGAGGGTGGTAAGGCGTTTTCTATTACGAAGGGGTGGTTATCCGGGACCGCTGTTCCGGCATATGTACGGTTTGTTTTGTCCAAAATGTAGTTTCGGGCAGTTTTGCAGGAATGCTTGATCAGAATGGGTGAGCGGCCAGAGGAGTTTGGCTCGCTTCATTTCAGATTGGGGCGGCCACTGAGGCCTCTCGTTCGGGGTTAGGAAATGATGTGATGCGACGTATCGGTCGCTGGGTATCTGCTCGTTTTCGTCTGTATGTGCGTCCTCACCTACTTTCAAGGTAGTGGCTGGAGGGGGAGTCCCAGGCTACCGGGAAGGCGGGTGCGGAGTGACGGGATAGTGGTCTTTTGTCGGGCAGCTATCGGGTAATATTGCACGTTGATTATTGTCAATTGTTTATTTTGTTTTATTTGACTGGGCAGGCATCTGTTTGATCTGGATTCTCGGACACTCATATGTATATTGGGGGCTCGTTGAGCGGAATTTCGCCCAGATGGTCGGCAGTAAGGACTTGATAGAGGCGTGGGTCAGCCAAATGGTTGGTCCTGAGGGGTATGCAATGGGGCAGGGTGTTGCCGGAATTTGAATAATTTTGTAGTGTGAGTAGACCCCCAAATGTGTCGATTCTGCATGTTGGAAAAAATGTTTTGGGGGTGCGTGCATCTCAGGAATTGATACGAGATATTAAGTGGGATTTGTGCGATTGTGGGATTCCCACCCGGGTTTTGATCGTGGTATGGTCGGACATAGTGCCAAGTGGACGATGGAGGTTTGGGAGGTCTGTGGATAAAATCAATAAAGCAAGAGTGAAGGTGAACAAGGTGGTGGAGGCATTTGTGACGCGCAATGGGGGGATTGTAGTGCGTCACAGGGAATTGGAGTCATCGTCACAAGAGTATTTTAAGGCTAATTTGGTGTGACGGATATAGGTTGGATATGTGGATGTTGGATCTGAGAGAGGGTGTGGAGCAAGTGTTGGTGTGTGGCGGGTCCAGGCCAAGTAAGGGGGTCACTTGTCCTGTCCTGTGGCGGGGGTAGGTCTGGTCCAGAGGCAGGGAATTGACATTTGGAATGGGAAATGAGCCGCTTCAAAGGTAGAGGGGCTCAGGTTAAAGGTACCTTGCAGGCACGGGGTTCTGCAAGGCTGGGGTATTGGTTCTAGGTAACCAATACCTCGTCCCTGGGGTCGGTGTTATTGCGGCCAGGGACAAGGTTTAAAGGCTTATGGACCGGGCCTATCCATGGGTAAAATGAGGGTGGGCCTATTGTTTAAGTTGGGACGCCCGTTGGACGGTGTACCCAGTTATTTCTTCTAGAGTGTAAACAATAGGCAATAAAGGCTGCTGTGGCCAATTTGTTAAACCAAGTCACTGCAGTGTTGTGTGTTTATTTAATCATAAAGAGGTTTGGTATAACGAGTAAGTGGTCGATTAACGACCGGAGATCCTCCCTAGATTGTCAAGCAGGCCAAGGAACCCATAGGGTGGAGGGGCCCCATGACATTCTGGGAGGTAGGGAGTTAATCAGAGCAGATTTGCTATTGTGGGGATTTACATGATGCAGAGGACAGAGTTAACTAGTGCAGGGGGTTGGCTTAGGAGAGGAAGAGGGGGAGTTTTGGTGGAAGATACTGGGGACAGGAAAGGAAGTTCCCTCACTCTATTTCCGGGGGACAGTGAGAACAGTTTCCCACCCGCCCTCCCTTGTTTGAATTCAGTGGGGAACTGATTGGAGGTGTGTTTATGAATGGCATGAGAATGAGTGTTACGATAATTCGGTTGTTGTCACGGCAGCGGGGGTAGGTCTGGTCCAGAGGCAGGGAATTGACATTTGGAATGGGAAATGAGCCGCTTCAAAGGTAGAGGGGCTCAGGTTAAAAGTACCTTGCAGGCACGGGGTTCTGCAAGGCTGGGGTATTGGTTCTAGGTAACCAATACCTCGTCCCTGGGGTCGGTGTTATTGCGGCCAGGGACAAGGTTTAGAGGCTTATGGACCGGGCCTATCCATGGGTAAAATGAGGGTGGGCCTATTGTTTAAGTTGGGACGCCCGTTGGACGGTGTACCCAGTTATTTCTTCTAGAGTGTAAACAATAGGCAATAAAGGCTGCTGTGGCCAATTTGTTAAACCAAGTCACTGCAGTGTTGTGTGTTTATTTAATCATAAAGAGGTTTGGTATAACGAGTAAGTGGTCGATTAACGACCGGAGATCCTCCCTAGATTGTCAAGTGGCCAATAGACTTTGCTGGCTTCAGGATAGATTGCTCAAGATTGTTCACAGCATAAGCCTGCAGCTGTTGTATATGCCAACACACACACCTCCCACATTTTATAGGCAGGTGAGAGTCAGATAGATTTTGAGAATCTACATCAGTCAGAGTCAAAAAAAGCATCATACAATGCACCAAGGGCACAGGGTCTAGTGGTTGCTCATCATTAGTTGTATCATGACCTGCAAGGTAACGCAACTGCATCAAACAAGTTGCAAAAAAAATTAAACTTGCGACGGGACCCCCATTAACTTGCCTTATGCTGCAATGTAGCACGGCATGCAGCGATGTTTCGATTTGCGCTCTTTGTTTGTGTTGTCTCAGCCTAAATGTATAATGCTTTCACTGACTTCCAATCTGAAAATTAAGGATACAGACAGACAACCCAGGAAATAATAGAGAACGCTCCCCCTGGTCAGAGTGCAGAGGACGATTGATTTACTGCTATATTTAAAGCACAGAGCGAAATGTTTATCTCCCCATGGCAGACCTGATTCTTGTCTTCATTGTGTGCACTAGGTAGGCGTCCATGTGAGATGGAAAGATTAGCCAGGCACTATCCCAAATCACTACATCTCTAATCTGTTCTGTTAGTCAATCTGACTCTCACCTTCCTATACAACTGAATTATCACAGTCATTTATTCCCAGAACAGTTCATTTATCAGTGGGGAATAAGAGCGTTTGGAAGAGTTTGATATTTCACAGTTTGACACTTTGCAGCGTTTAGCAGAATAGTCTATCTATACACTATCTGAACTTATTAAAAGAAATCCTGTAGAAATACTTTATAAAACATTTGTGAATTTTTTTTTTAATTTCAAATTTAGAAGTTGATAATGTTTTAGCTGACATTTTCTCCACGGTTTGCCGGGGTTCTCTGCTGGGCATGTAGCTCTCCTGCAGACGCGGACCCCGGTGTGTTGTTTGGGCGAACCTATTCTGGCTCCTCGGTTCCCACTTTCCTTCCTCTTTGCCTCCTTGCCTGCTGTCCCCACTCTTGGGCCTGGCAGGACAGCTCAAAGGCTGTTCAGGGTCACTGGTTCGGGTCTAACACGGCAACGATCACCAGGACGTATTCGCAGCTCTCCTAGCGTCTGCACACTCTGACTAACTCCTCCCCAGCATCAGTATTTATAGGGGATTTTGCCTAAGGGCAGCAAGTTGAGCTCTCCCTACTGTGCTGGGGTGAAAGGTGTTGGTTGTGCTAGTGTACCTGTTGTGAATATTCATCTGTGGTCTAGGAAGGCCTGCCGGTACCTGTGGATGCAGGGCGCCACACAGTCACATAGGGCTAGGAGTCCCGAGTGGGACGTTTACTGGAAAGTCCGCAACAGCTAGCCCGGAGTATGTGCGTGGGATTGAAAAGGCCCGAAAGGTACAAGAAGGGGGGTGCCTCTACAAAGCCGACCCAGCTGCAGACCCGCAACCGGGATCGAGAGCACATTGCTTTAAACCATACGGTGTAAAAGAATGTTGCAGTGAGTAAAATACCGGTTGAACTCAGGACTCTGTGTGAGAGACTTATTCTCATCTTATTCTTGTGGTGTTTATCTGGGGCTCGCCTGCACCTGTGGACCTGCTGACTGCATTTGCTGCGCAGGCAGAGACAGCCTGCAGGAAAGGAGAAGACCGTGTCCGGACGGGAGCCGCGGGAGCTCTAGAGATGCCAGTAGGTGTCACCACTGTACCTCCACATGTACCCTACCATCACACATAGACTATATTCCGGCGCAGGGGATAACCAGCCCTGCCCGTGGAGGGCTTAACACCTCACTGCCTATTGCCATCATCCCCAGGACCGTGACTAGCAGCGGTGGCTCATATTGGCGGTGGTGTCACATCCATGACATACTATTTCCCTTTTTCATTTTTTATTTTTCTCTCCCTTTTATTGACATCACCCAGTGCCACGGAACCGGTCCGCGGCCACCACAGTGACATCCCCAAGCAACAGAGACTGAAGGGGACCTGTCCCGAGTCCCACGGCCCTGGCGGGCATCTCAACAGCACTCACCGGTTCCTCTTGTGCAGGTTTTATTGGAAGTTGGGGTCACATCAGTACAGGGAGGGGATGAGAATAAAGTCATAAGGAGTTTATAGTAAAATGACCAGGAATAGGCCACTGGTTGGTTTTCTGAGCGGTGCCTGGCATGTATGTTTTTTCAAGATATATATATATATATATATATATATATATATATATATACAAAACAGAAAATATATATATATACACAGCCCACAAGCTCTACATTATATATGTATAGTTCGGGGCCTTTGTGTTATAATTATGGGCTGTGGTATGTGTAAAAAAGGGCTCATGGAGATATGGATAATAAGGAATTTTCAGCATCAACGACTATTCAGTCTATATTCAATGTTTCTGTCAGAAAAATATATTGCAATCTGAGAGTCCTCAGTGGTTGATACCTTTTAATGGCTAACTGAAAAGATGGTAAACATAGCAAGCTTTCGGGACACTGAGTTCCCTTCTTCAGGCTGATAATGATACAAATTCTGAAGACACATACATCTAATATATAATTACCTTAAGGCACTTCCGTCATATTCGGCGCTGTTTCCATCGTCGTGTCCGTGGCTGCCTCACTCGCAATGCCTTTGCGAGTCCTTGCACAGTCTCTCTCTCTCTATCCTCCCCCCCCCCCACGGCTTGCAGGACCTGAGATGATGTCACGGGTATGGGCGGGGCTATATCACATGACTGTGACATCTTCACAGGCACTTTAATTGCTGCAGTGTCAGCACAGGAGACATCATGCCGCTGTCTCACATCAGACCTGTCCTCATCAGTGATTCTCTGCCTCTGACATCCTGCCATCACAAGGGAACATAGAGGTGACAGAGGACCCCGGACTGAGCCCCTAAGAGCTGATCTCCAGGATACAGGTGAGGGGAGGCTGCACAGGAGCAATGCTCTGCACAGAGGAGGCTGCACAGGAGCAATGCTCTGCAGAGGGGAGGCTGCACAGGAGCAATGCTCTGCAGAGTGGAGGCTGCACAGGAGCAATGCTCTGCACAGAGGAGGCTGCACAGGAGCAATGCTCTGCAGAGGGGAGGCTGCACAGGAGCAATGCTCTGCAGAGAGGAGGCTGCACAGGAGCAATGCTCTGCACAGAGGAGGCTGCACAGGAGCAATGCTCTGCAGAGAGGAGGCTGCACAGGAGCATTGCTCTGCAGAGAGGAGGAGGCTGCACAGGAGCAATGCTCTGCAGAGAAGAGGCTGCACAGGAGCAATGCTCTGCAGAGGGGAGGCTGCACAGCAGCATTGCTCTGCATGAGGGGAGGCTGCACAGGAGCATTGCTCTGCAGAGAGGAGGCTGCACAGGAGCAATGCTCTGCAGAGAGGGGGCTGCACAGGAGCATTGCTCTGCATGAGGGGAGGCTGCACAGGAACAATGCTCTGCACAGAGGAGGCTGCACAGGAGCAATGCTCTGCAGAGAGGAGGCTGCACAGGAGCAATGCTCTGCAGAGAGGAGGCTGCACAGGAGCATTGCTCTGCAGAGAGGAGGCTGCACAGGAGCAATGCTCTGCAGAGAGGAGCCACCGCACAGTGCTAACCACTGAGCCACCGCACAGTGCTAACCACTGAGCCACCGCGCAGTGCTAACCACTGAGCCACCGCGCAGTGCTAACCACTGAGCCATCATATACTCTGCTAACCACTGACCCACCATACTCCCTGCTAACTACTAACCCACCGTATACAGCGCTAACCACTGAGCC